>SNQJ01S0054288.1:43355-70526 GCA_010110895.2 Picea sitchensis | reverse complement strand
ATCCTCAATGGGGATTAATCCAATAATCATAATAATAATAATGACATGATTAATCTGCAATGGGGATTTAATCCAATAATAACAAGAATAACAAGAATGCTCTTCGCAGTTACATTATTTCAATAATTGCACGCCCCTTAGAATCATCGTGAGTGACTGTCGTAGTCTTCCCTCATGGCATCATGGGTCCTCTCAAACTAGGTAATTGTTAACCTACAATTCGATCCACGATGATAGTGATAGTAGGCTGTGGCAGGGTTGTTGTCCACACCTCTCCCTCAACATCTCTGGTAGTCATGCGTGACCCCTTTACTCCACATGTGAGTCCGATCAACAAGCTATCGTCCACCTGCATCATCAACAAATCATGTCATAACATATTCATATCATCTAATCAGATGCACTAATATCACAGTAAAACAATCAAACCCCAATGGTACACTCCCCAACTTGATCTGGAATCCAAGGGGTTCCATCAATGCCTTTGCATCCTCGAGGTCCAAAATCCTACACACTCAGTAAAACCAAGTCAATAGCACCTGTCTATGTCGAGACGAAAAAACAACATGTCATCATCCCATAACGCCTCATAATCAAAATCAAAAGTTTTAATAGCATAATAATCCAGATCACTTGTGAGCAAGTGTCCTCAAAGAATAAGTTCTCTCAGTGCGCAAGAGAGGGATGCTACATACACCCCCTCTTGGTCTAAACTTCCTCCCAAAGTTTCACAGTATATATGCCAAAAATAAAGTGTATCACAGTATCATATGTCTATCTATCAAACAAAAATGGAAACAGTTGGTGCATATCATATGCATCCTCCCAGGTCATCTAGTGAGGACTATAATTGTCCCGTTGGACCTTGACCTGATCTATCGTTCGACATTGTAGTTGTCGAATGCGATGATCCAATATGTGGACCGGCTTAGTCGTGAGTGCTACCTCATCCAATACCTGCAAGGAACTCATGTCAATAACATGTGTAGGATCACTAATATAATGTCTCAAAACAGATAGATGAAAAACATCCTCCATACGCCTCAAAGAATCAAGAAAGGCTAGTTGATAGGCAATGGACCCCTTTCTCTCCACAATCTTGAAAGGTCCCACGAACCTAGGAGAGATTTTATCTCCCCTCCCAAACTTGATCGAACTCTTATGTGGTTTAACCTGCAAGAAGAATCGATCGCCGACCTCGTAAGTACGGTCGACATGGTGCGCATCGGCATANCAAAAATGGAAACTGTTGGTGCATATCATATGCATCCTCCCAGGTCATCTAGTGAGGACTATAATTGTCCCGTTGGACCTTGACCTAATCTATCGTTCGACATTGTAGTTGTCGAATGGGATGATCCAATATGCGGACCGGCTTAGCCGTGAGTGCTACCTCATCCAATACCTGCAAGGAACTCATGTCAATAACATGTGTAGGATCACTAATATAATGTCTCAAAACAGATACATGAAAAACATCCTCCATATGCCTCAAAGAATCAAGCAAGGCTAGTTGATAGGAAATGGACCCCTTTCTCTCCACAATCTTGAAAGGTCCCACGAACCTAGGAGAGAGTTTATCTCCCCTCCCAAACTTGATCGAACTCTTATGCGGTTTAACCTGCAAGAAGACTCGATCGCCGACCTCGTAAGTACGGTCGACATGGTGCGCATCGGCATAACTCTTATGTTGATCTTGCGCTTCTTTAATCCTTTGTCTTATTGTTTTCATTTTCTCTTCCATTTCTTGGATCGCTTCTGGTCCCACCAAGACCCTATCCTCAATCTGATCCCAACTTAAAGGCATGTGACATGGTCACCTGTAAAGAAACTCGAAAGGCACCATCTTAATGGTGCTCTGGTAACTGTTGTTGTAAGCGAACTCCACTAGTGGCAAGAATTCTTCCCAACGCTTTTTTGGTCCATCACATACATGCGCAACATGTCCTCCAAGGTATTCTTTGTTCGTTCAGTCTACCCGTCAGTCTCTAGGTGATACGCAGTACTAAAGTTAAGTTGGTTTCCCAAGGCCTCTTGGAAACTCATCCAAAATTGTCCAGTAAGCATTGATCCTCGATCGGATATAATCCTCTTAGGCACGCCATGCAGCCTCACAAACTCACTGATGAAAACTCTAGCTATGTCAGGTGCCTGATACGTTGTATTCACAGGAATAAAGTGAGCACTCTTCATTAGAGTGTCTACTACTACGAAAATCAAGTTATGTCTCTTTTCCATCAGTGGCAATCCAACAATAAAATCCTTCGAAATAACCTCTGATTTCGATTCCAAAATTTCATGTGGTTGTATTAATCCTGCTGGGTGTCTATGTTCAACCTTTACCTGCTGATATTCTAGGCATCTCGCCACATATTTGACTATTTTTTCCTTCATTCCTTTCCATAAGAATACGGGTTTAAGGTCTGCCCTAATCTTCGTGACTCCTGGGTGAGCCATGTAAATTTCTCTATGAGCCTCGCTCAGGATCAACATCCTCAACTCGTCGTTCAGTGGTATGTAGATCCAATTTTAAAACCTCAATAACCCATCGCTATCAAATGAAAATCCTTCAAATCGTGGTACCATCATTGTGTTTTGTCCAATAAAACCCTCGACCTATTTGTACCAGTCATCATGACGCTGTAAAGTTAGAATCTTTTCACTTAGATTTGTCTAAAGAGGAAGCACCGAAAAGATGCGCGATCTCTGACTCAATGCGTCTGCCACTCGGTTCACTGTTCCTTTTATGTAAGTAATCTCGAAGTCGTACTTGCTAAGCAATTCTGACCAATGCCATTGTCGCGCGTTTAGGTCGCTTTGCATAAAGATGTGTTGTAGTCCACAATGGTCAGTCTTTAGTTTGAAATTTCATCCAACAAGGTAGTGTCTCCAGACCTTCCAGGCATAAACGATGGCTAACAACTCCAAATCGTGCGTAGCGTAGTTCTCCTCATGCCTTCTTAGTTTCCTCGAAATGTAAGAAATCACTGGTCTATCTTGCATCAAGACCACTCCTAAGCCTTCCTTAGATGCGTCAGTGCATATCAAGAAGTTCGCGTCCATGTCAGGGACCTTTAGTATTGGTGTTGTTGTCAAAAATTCCTTGAGCCTCCGAAATGATTCAGCGGATTTCTCGGTCCAAACAAACTTCTTGTTCTTCTTTTGTAACTTCGTGATCAGATTTGCTATCTTCAAAAATCGCTCGATGAACCGTCGATAATATCCTGCCAAACCCATGAAGCTACGCACTTCTGGGACATTCGTCGGCGCAGTCCATTCCATAATAGCCTTGACCTTGGCTGGATCCATGGCAATGCCTTCACCGGAGATGACATGCCCTAAGTAGTGAATCCTTGATTGATAGAATGAGCACTTGGACAACTTCCCATACAATGTGTGCTCTCACAGACACCGTAGTACCAAGCACAAGTGCTCGTCATGCTCCTTTGTCATCTGAGAGTAAATCAAAATATCGTCAATGAATACTTGGATGAACTTGTCCAAATACTTCTAGAACAACCCATTCATCAAACTCATAAATACCCCTGGGGTGTTTGTCAGTCCAAACGGTAACACAGTAAACTCGTAATGCCCAAACCTCATATTAAAGGCAGTCTTAGGGATGTCATGCTCCTTGATCCATAACTGGTGATACCCTAATCACAAATCAATCTTGGAGAACACCGTCGCGTCCTTCATTTGATAGAACAAATCATCAATCCTTAGCAACGGATATTGATTCTTGATCATGGCCTTGTTCAATTGACGGTAGTCAATGCAGAGCCTCCACAACCCATCCTTCTTTCATATGAAAATAACAAGTGCACCCCATGGTGACACACTAGGATGTATCAGTCGCAGGTTTAGCAACTCCTTCAGTTGCATTTTCAACTCTTGTAACTCCAGGGTCGACATCCGATAAGGCGTTATTGCTATCGGTTCAATCCCCGGTTTTAGGTCTATGGTAAACTCCACTAGAAGGTGCTCTAGACCTTCCGCTACTCTCTTCTCATTTAACGCAAGGATCGCATAAAGCTTACATCCCTTGCACATGCTCTTCTGAAGCTGCAAGGAAGAATGAACCTCAAGGAAATTCCTGGTTCCGCCCTACAATCACACGTCTATGTCCATCGTCATCGACCAAGCTCAACCATTTTGTCTTACAGTTGAGTATCTCCTCATACAATTCCAACCAATCCATACCAATCACAACGTCAAAAGATCTTAAGATCGTTACATACAAGTTGGCCCTAGTGACAAAATCTCCTAGGTTAAGGATACATCCCATAACCCTTCCTCAAACCTTTTGTTTGGCTCCCGAAGCCATCTCTATGAAGATAAACTCATCTTGTTCGACTGCCTTTACCTTAATCATTTTTAGCGCTGCACCAGAAATGAAACTCTCGGTAGCACCGAGATCTATCAAAATACTAAGGGTCTGGTCAGCGACGGTACCTATCGTCTCAAGCACAGTCGACTGATGCTTTTCTTGGTGGTTATTTACCGCTGCATGAATCCGATGGGCCTTTCCCATATCTCCCATGGTAGTGGGTCCAGCTGATCCAGATTCTCTAGTCCTCTCCACAGGGAATTCGCGTTGGTAGTGTGGCTCCCCACACGTCCAACACCCCTTCTTCGACCCATTAGTCCTGGTACCCACCAGCCTGGAATCCTGGTATGTTCTGCTGAATAGGGATAAATTGTTGTTGTTGTGGTTAATGTTGTTGTTGATGTTGTGGTCCCCGATAAGGTGTCCGCTAATGAGGTGTCAGTCGTCAAGGTGTAGTGAAAGTGGGTCCCCTCTAGAAGCCATGATATCCCGACATATGTCTGGCTGGTGTCTGATGCTTCCGTTCTCCAGATGACACCTACCCTGCGGGTCTTGTTGGAGTCTTGGTCTGACCCCCACTGATATTCTCCTCCTCTTCTATGAGGGCCTTCTCAACGACATCATGCAAGGTTTGAGGCATCAAAATCTTGACCTTTGCATGTATGCTACTGTTAAGGCCGAACACAAACCTGTTGACCTTAAGTTTCTTAGTCTTTAGGTGCAGAGCATACTAGAGCAGCTCCATACAATGGGACTCATACTTGGGAACCGTACGACCACCCTATCATAAGGCATGGAACTCGTTGAGCTGACGCTCAATGAATTCCTCTGAAAGGTATCTCTCTCAGAACCATTCCTCGAACAGTTCCCATGACACGTCTTCGATGGCCATACTCAGCTATGGTATGAGTGGATTCCACCATAGAAGAGCGCTCCTCTTCAGATGAAATACCACCATACGGACCTTCATGTTGGAGGTATAATCGCGAAGTGAGAAGAACATCACCATGTTCTCCAACCATTCCTCAGCGGCTGTGCCATCCGGGGCACAGAAGAACTCTGGAAATTTGACCTTCTCAAGTTCGCGGTGAATGATACCAGTATTGACCGGAGCACGCGGTGGAACCTTAGCGAGTGTTGGTACCCTAGCCTCATCTCTGTCCAAATGGTTGATCAGTGCCTTGGACATGTGTTGAAAATATCGCATCATTCCGATCACATCACCAACTACTATCTTCTCTTATCCAACAACCTACTTGTCTCCCTGGGGGTTAGATCCCTCAGGCAGGGATGCTACTGGAGGCGTCGCGCCTCCTCCCCTAGAACCCCGTCGTCTACCTCCGCAATTTCCTCTAACCATGATTACCTCCACGAATACAAGTCAAATAAATTAGTAATATTATAATCAAATCATATCGCAAAAGCCGTAGCGATCCCAAGTCAAGGGTCAAACCCACTCTGATACCATATGTAACGAACCTGACATTTCGTTACGACAACAAGCCTCACATAACAAGTGTAAATTTTATTTTTGTGTGTAAGAAGGAAGGTAATAATGACATTATACTCAACATCACAACATGACGACGAACACAACGCATGCAACTCACACCACAACAAACATAATGACCTAACATAAAAGCACGTCAAGCACCTAGAAGCAATGTACAACGCTCTATTGATGAAGAATAAAAATGACTACCCGCCCACCCTACCCTGCAATGGTTAGGACCTCCAGGACACATAAGCAACGCTCAAGCCCAGGTTCCTGTCGATTTTGACCATTTAAGGTCTAAAGGCTGGCGATTGTTCTGAGGAACAAGGAGGTGTCTACATCCCCACCCCGAGAAAAGCAGACCAAGCACATTAAATGTTTACAACCAAGTACCAAAATTAATTATAATGAACAACCACACCCTCAACGAGAAGTGCAAGCTAAAATGACTATGTCAACAACCAACCATTAATCAAGGCTGAAAGCCAATATCTATAATATAAAGAAAGGGGTGTCAATAACAGATCAGCTAACCAATCTAAATCATAACTAGTCAACAATTTTACAATCATTAAATTAAACTTAAATTGAGCGGGTCTATATTACCATATGGTCATCCATGTACCATAAAATTTTAACCTTAAGTGTGAATCAATTTATCTTATCACTTAAGTCCATGATTACAATCCACATTAAATTTTAAAACAAGTCTAGAATACAACTTCAATACACATCTCAATAATTATAAGACTAAACTACGGTTTAATACAAGTCTAACTTATAATTTATCTCTAGTCGAAGTTGGACACAAGGCAAACACAAGGCCAAGGTGTAAGTTAAATACAAGTCTGAAATGCTCATCGAACACAAGTCCATATTACTAAGGATTACATCCTAATTTAACAACTTAAAAGTACATAACGATATTGACTAAATTGATATGTATGTCATTATTAGTGTGACACCCCTCCATAGTACTACTTACATCATGCAAGTCCATCACAATAAAAATCTGATGGCGATTAATTGTAATTGTTGTCTAGGTTATACGAGGGGTCGTGGTCCATAAATGAGTGCCATTCCATGCAAAACTTAATGTTGTTTTGCGGTTAACAAAAACCCATTTCTACTATGTTCAATGAAATTTTACTGCCATCCTGCGGTTTAAGATTAAAATCCATTCAAAGCCAATGAAATGCATTTAAATCCATTATTAATGCTAACAAAGAACAATAATTGTTCCCACTAGCTGCTAGAGATTCAACCCTGTACGTGTGTATTCTTATTAGACAAGTAGAAAGGAATGATATATGTTCTATTCTTTACATATTAGGAAGTAAAGGTCTTGGGAGGTAAAGGTAGGAAAGGGATACTAACTAATTCTCTTAGCCTTCTCTTTAATAAGGAAAACTTGTACTAAGTCGAAAGATTCATATATGTAACATCTCTTGTTTCATCTATTCCATCTCATTCTTTCCTTTATAGGGGTGGTTATAAGGTCGAATGTTCAGAGGCTAACATCTTGGAACTAATTGGATGGCCAAAGAATAACAGAGTTTCTAGAACATAAATTCCATTTAAATCGCCATCAAGTTAAAGAAAAATGCATGAGTACAATCAACAGTTTTTAAAGGAAAAACAATCAAGTCTTCCAAAAAGGGATACTCGCCATATAGCAGAGGTAACAGGTGGTCATTTTCAAGGAAAACAACAGTCTCCAANTAAATCGCCATCAAGTTAAAGAAAAATGCATGAGTACAATCAACAGTTTTTAAAGGAAAAACAATCAAGTCTTCCAAAAAGGGATACTCGCCATATAGCAGAGGTAACAGGTGGTCATTTTCAAGGAAAACAACAGTCTCCAACGAAGGTAAAATCGTAGTCTTCAAGGAAAATTCGGCTGGCAACTGTCAGCTACTAAAAATATCATGGAGATAGGAAAGGGGTCATTTAAATAGCAACTCAGTCGGTCTTGAAGGCACAATGGTGGTCATAACGACAACGAACTCTGTCACATTTTAAGGGAAAGGTCCTGATCATTTTAACAACAGAATTAGTCATGTTTTACAGGCAAATCATGGTCATAAATACAACAAAATTATCCGCATTATATAGGCCCAAAATCATGGGCGTTTGGTCAGCAGACTCAGCCAACCATTACTCGCACCATCATGGTTGATCCAGCAAATAGATTACGATGAAAAGCTAATACATGGGCAATCAACGTGCATCATAGACAAGTTTTTAAGCAAAGGAAATAAATGGAGGGTGTTGACAGCCACTCAACAATGATTGGGATCTAAGGTGTGGGCGTTAAATCAAAAATATATTAAAAAACCAACGGTATAAAATAATTCGTGACAACACACAGTGGTTAAGCTCTGACAAAGAAATCGTTGGTAGAAATCAGGGTAATAGCAAGGAATGAAATCCGTTCTAGAAGAATGGTTTAGTAAAATAATGCAAACCCAACGTAGACAAGGACAAATAAACGTTTTCATAGAAATAGATCTTGCAAAGTCACTTCCCAAGCAAAAATGCAGACAAGGATAGCAAGACATTTTTATCAGATTTCAGGACCCCCAAGATAAAACATAGACGGAAATTTAAATCATTGTCCACTGCTAGGATTCCGACCAACGGAAACTGGAAAGAAAATCACATCGTATCCAAATCCAGTGCACCATTTTTTTTTTTTTTAAACACATACTTAGTTTATATCGTTTACATTACCAGGGTATCAAAATTTGCAGACTGAAATTACATCTTTTACATTAACAGAACACAAAAACATTTGCAGCCTACGGTAAGAGAAAACAAAGATCCAAAGGGATAGTCATTGAAACAATCGCGGGGATAACCAAAACTAAGTAAGAAATCCATGCACAACAACACTTTTTCTAGAAGGTGCAAACAACAAACTGCTAGGGACAACAATAGAGGTAGCCAACAAATGGGTTCGTCCGTTGCTTCACCATCCTCTCACATAAAAGTAGGGCATTGAGATCCATAGGTCTTTTAATGCTAAGACGATGACCGTAGATAAGGCTCCTGGCGAACTGCTCAGGCGAGGACTGGTGAGCTAGGGATGAAGGATAACAACCACAAAGGTCACAATCACTCACAACTAGGTGGTCAAGACATGCGAGAAACCGAGGCCAAGGGAGTCAATAGTCGTCGAGCTAGGCTAGGAAAAGTGCAGTCATCAATCTAAACAATCAATATACATACCTAATCAACATGTAGATCCAAGTGTAACACCTACAACATCAAATAACAAAGAGAAGAGAGTGTACCGTTGCTTGAATGCCCACTCTGAGTCACGTCTGTGCGCTCCATGCAACTCCCGCTCACTGATCGTCGAGACTTAACTGATACCTCCCAGCCAATGCTAGGGGTACTCTTCTTCCTGCTTATCCCCCCGAGCCGCAAAGGGGCCACACTCCTGTCCAAAGATTTCGACTAGCTCCCAGCTCGCCTCACAAGGCTGAGCTACCACTCCTCACTGATATGGGTATCCCAACTCCCACAAGTTAAGTCAATCAAGTGAATATTTATGTAGCGTAACGTTACAAAAACAAAATATGGTATTCATCCTTCTCCTTCCCTCATTATATAGAGTTTTGAGCTTCCTTTCTTTCCTAAAATCTCATTTAATTAAAGTTTTAAAAATAAACTCCTAAAAATTCTTCTTCGTAAAAGTGTCCCCCATCCCCTACATTCCTCCATAAATTAATTTCTTTAACTAATTAACTATCTTTATTTCCCTCACCCACCTAGATTAACTCCTAGAATCACTCCTAGGTGTCCCCAAATTCCCTTACAGGTTTTAAAGGCTTTCCCTATTATTAAATTACTAATTCAGTTTAAATTAGAAAGCTCTTAAATGGTAGATTCTTTACAAAGTTGACTTTCCGCTTTTTCCCTTTTTATGTTTACCTCTTTTCCTAGTTTCCTAATATTTTATATTTTCCTTCTTTCCCCTTTTGACTTAGAACTCAAAAAGGAAGGTGTGGAATTTAACCCTCCTCCCCCCCGGCCCCTTTTTATTTAATTAGTATATTTTAATTTATCAAGGTAATAAAACAATTAATTCCCTTTTTAAATTTTAATCCAAAAGATTTTTTTTGAAACAATTTATTTCTTACTCCCTTCATGCTACGAGATTTAATGAAGATCGTAATTTATTATTCATGTGGGTTTTTATTTTATTTTATTTTTTATTATTATTATTATTATTTTTAAGAGATAAAATTTTACCACTAGCATAGTTTAGACTTAAACCTTAAATTTTCGTATTGGATGACATTTAATTAACGAATTTGTTTTAAAAATACTTAACACAATGTTCATGCTTAAGGTCGTCTAGGTTCATTCATTTATCAACAACAACACGATGTGCCCTTCAGGATGCACTAGGTGCTCCAAGGGTGCCACTTGCCTCATATGTTCCCTTGCGCGACGTGCCCTTCAGGACACACTATGTGCTCCAAGGGTGCCAGTCGGCTCTTGAATGACTTGGTAGACATCAATAACCCCTGGAGTCAACACTCCACCAGGTGAACTTGTGGGATACTAAGGGTCTCAGTCTACCCTCATGGCATCGTGGGTCCTCTCGAACTAGGTAATCGTTAACCTATAGTTCGAGCCACGACAAGAGTGTTAGTAGGCTGTGGTAGGGTTGTTGTCCACACCTCTCCCTCAACATCTCTGGTAGTCATGCGTGACCCCTTTACTCCACATGTGAGTCTGGTCGGCAAGCTATCGTCAGCCTGCATCATCAAAAGATCATGTCAGAACATATCCATATCATCTAATCAGATGCACTAATATCACAGTAAAACAATCACACCCTAATGGTACACTCCTTGACTCGATCTTGAGTCCAAGGGGTTCCATCGATCCCTCTACATCCTCGAGGTCCAAAATCCTGCACACTCAGTAAAACTGAGTCAATAGCACATGTCTATGTCGAGACAGAAAAACAACATGTCATCATCCCATAACACCTCATAATCAAAATCAAAAGTTTTAATAGCACAATAATCTGGATCACTTGCAAGCAAGTTTCCTCAAAGAATAAGTTCGCTCAGTGCGCCAGAGAAAGATGTTACAAAACTGTTTGAGAAACGGTTTCGGGAGAGGTACTTGTTCAAGGAATTCATTGAGCATTAGCTTAATGATTTCAAATCATTGCCACATGATATTCATACAGTGCTAGAATACAAGGCCAGATTCATGGAGCTACTTAGGTATGCTCCACATATGAACAAGAATAAGTTAAAGGTCAACAAGTTTGTGTTTTTCCTTAACTTCAAGATTTGTGCAAAGGTACAAATCCTAATGCCTCATTTATTGCACGATGTAGTTCATAAGGCCCTCATAGATGAGGAAGAACTAAACAACAAGGGCTAGGGAAAGAGTCTTTCTAGACAGGTTGTACTGACAATACCAGGATTGCAAAAACATACGACACCAGCGAGACATGCCTCAGGGCATCCAGATATTCCTAGAGGACCTATTTTCACAACACCACGATGACAGAATCCTTAGAAGAGGACTCTTTTTAGAGGACCACCACCGCAACAACGTCGTCCACATAAACAACAATTTAGTTTGGTTCAATAGAATAGACTGAGATCACAGAATATTAGACCAACAACTTCTACTTCAAGGACCAGGAGCACTAGACCAAAGACTAGCAGTTGGACATGTGGTGAGCCACATTACCAGCGAGACCATCCAATTGAGAAGGACAGAGTGGTCGGATCATCATGACCGACTACAGTGGGAGATTTAGGAAAACATTAGAGGATACATGTAGCGATGAATAACCACCAAGATGAGAACCAATCTACTATGCTATAGACTTCAGGTACAATCACAGACCATAATTACAATATATTGATAGATCCTTGTGCTATAGAGAGATTTATCTCTAGTGCAACGCTGAAGAGAATTGATGTAAAGGAATTCGAGGAAGATGAGTTCAAATACGTAGAAATGTAATTAGGTGTCAAATGTATGGTTGGAGGAAGGGTTATAGATTGTATCCTTAACTTGGGATACCTTGTGACAAAGGTATATTTTTATGTCACGATCTTAGGATCTTATGACATAGTGATTGGTATGGATTGGTATGGATTGGTTGGAATCGCATGATGCGATACTTAACTATAATATGAAATGGTTATGTTTGAAAGATGATTTGGGACAAAGTAGGGTGATTGTATAAAGAAACCAGGGAGTGTCCTTGAGGTTTATTTCTTCCCTACAATTGCAGAGGAGTATACACAAGGGATGCAAGTTATATGCAATCTTAGAGTTGAATGAAAAGGAAGAGGAATAGGGACTAGAAAACCTTCCTTTAACACAAGAGTTTGTAGACATATTTCCAGAAGAGTTACCAGGTTTATCACTCGAAAGAGAGTTGGAGTTTACAATATAATTGAAACCTATAACTGAACCGATAGCGAGAATTCCTTACCGGATGTCAACACCTGAATTGCAGTAGTTGAAAATGAAATTGGAGTTGTTGGATTTGGGACTGATACATCCAAGCATGTAACCATGGTTTATCCCAACGATCTCTGTTAGAAAGAAGGATGGATTGTGGTGACTTTTCATTGACTATCATTAATTGAACAAAC
This sequence comes from Picea sitchensis, assembly GCA_010110895.2. Taxonomy (NCBI): domain Eukaryota; kingdom Viridiplantae; phylum Streptophyta; class Pinopsida; order Pinales; family Pinaceae; genus Picea; species Picea sitchensis. Next base: position 58,051 of record SNQJ01S0054288.1, on the reverse strand, counting down.
CTAGGATCAAGAATCAATATCCGTTGCCAAGGATAGATGATTTTTTTAATTAGATGAAAGGAGAGATGGTGTTTTTGAAGATTAAATTGAGATAAAGATATCACCAGTTACGGATTAAATAGGAATATATCCCTAAGACTGCTTTTAAGATGATATTTGTACACTATGAGTTTACAGTTTTACCATAGGGATTGATGAATGCCCAAGGGGTATTGATGAGTTTGATGAATAGGGTGTTCTGTGAATAATCGAACAAGTTTTTTCAAGTTTTTATTGAATACATGATGATTTATTCTCGAATTAACGAAGAGCATGATGAACACTTGATATTGGTACTGCAGTGCCTAAGAGAAAAAAAATTGTACTAGAAGCTATCAAAATTCTCTTTTTACCAATCGAAGAATCGTTATTTGGGATATATAAGATCTGGTGAAGGTATCATTTTGAATCCAGCAAAAGTGGAGGCCATTATGGAATGACCATCACAAATAAACATACAATAAGTACACAATTTTATGGGTCTACAATAATATTACCGACGATTTCTCGGAGTATTTTCGAAGATAGAAAATTCGATCATTAAATTAAAAAAGAACAAGAAGAAGTTCATATGGACTAAGAAATGCACGATTAGCATTTCAAAATATTAAGGCGTTGTTGATGACAACATCGATACTAAAAGTCCCTGACATGGACAAGGAATTATTCGTATGAAAATATGCATACAAGGAAGGTTTAGGCAGAGTTTTGATGCAAGATCGTTGAGTAATCGCTTACATTTCGAGGAAATTGAGAAAACAGGAAGAGAACTATGCAACACATGACCTGGAATTATTGACAATTGCATATGCCTTGAGAGTTTGGAGACATTATCTAATTGGAATTTTTTTTAATTAAATATATATCATAGTGGATTGCAACATATTTTTACGCAAAGTGACCTGAACGCGAGACAAAGGCATTCATCAAAATTACTTAGCGAATATGACTTTGACATTACTTACATTAAAGGAACTATGAACCGAGTGGAAGATGCATTGAGTCAGAGGCCATGCATATTTTGGGTATTACATCTTAAGATGAATCATCGAGAAAATATTCTAATTTTACAATTCGTCGATGGCTGGTATAAATAAATTAGGAGTAATATTGGACATGATACCATTATGGTAGTGAAGTATGAAGTTTACTCACTAGACGATGATGGATTGTTGATATTTAACCAAATAATTTATGTACCACCTAACGATGAACTAAGAATTTTGATCCCGAGTGAAGTGCATAGAGATGTACACATGGCTCATCCAGTAGTCACGAAGATGAAGGAATACCTTAAGCCTTTGTTCTTATGGAAGGGAATGAAAGTAGACATAGTCATTTACGTGGAGAGATGTCCAGAATGTTAGCAAGTGAAGGTTGAACATAGACATCGAATAGGATTGATACAACCACATGCTATTCCATAATCAAAATGGGAGGTCATTTTGATGGAAATTATTGTTGGATTTCCACTAACGACAAGAAGGCATGATTCAATTTTTGTGGTAGTTGACACTCTCATGAATAGTGCACACTTTATTCCGGTACGTATGATGTATCAAGATCCAAACATAGCTAACTTATTTCTCAATGAGATCGTAATATTACATGGAGTGCCAATAAATATCATATCCGACTGAGGATCGGTGTTTACAGTACGATTTTGGACCAGTTTCCAAGAGGCTTTGGGAACACAATTAAACTTTAGCACAACTTATCACCCTGAGACAGACCCTAAAACAAAAATAATAAACCATATTTTGGAGCATATCTTATTTATGTATGTAATGGACTAATAAAAACATTGGGAAGAATTCTTGCCACTAGTAGAATTTGCATAGAATAACAATTACCAAAGTACAATTAAGATGGCCCCGTTTGAGTTTCTTTACGGGTGGCCATGTCAGACACCGTTGAGTTGGGATCAAATTGAGGATAGGGTTCTGGTAGGACTAGAAGTGATACAAGAAATAGAAGAGAAGATGCAATCGATAATACTGAGAAATAAAGAAGCACATGATTGACAAAAAATTTATGTTGGTACGCATCGCGTTGACCGCAGTTATGAATTTGGAAATAAAGTTGTATTGCGGGTAAAACCGCACCAGAGTTGACAAAAAATTTATGTTGGTACGCATCAAGCATCCAAGAATTTGGAAATGTTGTATTGCTGGTAAAACGCGACTGTGAGTTTGATCAAGTTTGGAAAGGATTTTAAACTCTCTCATAGATTTGTGGGACCTTTCGAGGTTGTGTGGAAAGGAAAGGACCCTGTATTACCCATCACCTCCTTTGCCTACTTTGAGACGATGCAATAACGATTTTATGTATATGTTTTGAGACATTATACAGGATCCTTCACATGTTATTGACATTATTCTTACGTGTCGTATGCTCTCATGGCGTAGCTATATTATGCATCCTAGATCATCGCTTTCGACAACTATGGCATCGAACAATCACTTAGGTCAAGGTCTACTTAGACAATTATAGTCCACACTCGACTACCTTGGAGGACACATTTGAGATGTGTCAATAATTTCCTTATTTTGATAGATTTAGACATATATCTATGTCGTACATATTTCTATTACTGAGAGAGAGATAGAGAGTATATATATATATATATATATATATATATATATTGTGTGTATTCATGGATGAATTTAAAACAAGAGGGGGTGTATGTAACATAACGCTCTAACTGAGCACACTATTATTGAATTTATTTTTAGGACACTTGCTTACAAGTGATTTGGGTATGATAATTTGTGATGTCATTCAGATTATGTAATATTATATATGATGAGGTTGAGGTGTTATGGCTTATTAATTATATTGATTATATTGATGTATATAATATACCGACAGATGATTTTGATGAGTCATCCCGAGTGTGCATGACACATGACATGTTAAGGATGTTGATGGAATTGATAGAACCCCTTGGACTCCTCAATTGAGCCGAAGGGAGAAGATCACAGATTTATCGAAGCATTTCATTTCACGCACATATGTTGTATGATTGATTTTAGTAAATATTTACATATATGTAACTTTTTATTTTTAGTGGTCACATGTTTGACAATGCTTTCTAATCTGACTAACATAAAGAGTAGATGGGCCACATGCACATAAACCATACATCTGAGGGAGATGTGTGACATCATCCCTGTCACAACCTGCCTAGCACTACCATTGTGGTATGAATTGTAGGTTAAAATTTACCTAGTTCAAAGGGTCCACGATGTCGTGACGGAAGAATGAAATGTCATGAAGATTTCCAAGGAGGTGCAATAAAGAAAGTCCTTAGCCTCCTTATTCTTCACAAGGTCTAATTGGCAAAATTCTTGAATCCAATTGTTGGACAAATTCCAAAACAAGTCTAAGGCAAGTGGAAACCTTCGAGCACAGAGAGGTCCGTCTTTAAGGGAACATCACATAATTAAAATTGAAGTTAATAAATCTAGGTGGCCTAAAAATATTTGAAATGTTTATACCTTGTTAAAATAAAATAATTTATTAGTCGGTAAATTATAAACTTAGAAGACCGTGTTAGATTAACTAATTAAGTAAATGATATATTTTAGTTGAGAATCCTAACAAGAGTCAAATCCTAAGTCTAAGATTCGGCCTAAGTCTAAGTTGATTTGGGAAACTATCTAAAATATTAAAGTGGTGATAAATATAATACTAGGAAAAGGGGTGGTAAAATATAAAGAATTAATAAAATGCACATGTGTGAATGAATTTGATAAAAAAGAAATTTAAATAGAAATTAATAATAACTTGAGAGGTTGGTTGTACATAGAATAGAATCTAGAGTCGAACTACACTAGTTTAACTTGAAGGAGACTCCTAATTTAACTCTAACTAAGATCTAGTTAGGGAACATTCCTTAAATGAGAATCTGGGGAATAAACAAACACCTAGGAGTGAAAATCAGAACATATTGAGAAGTGAGGATTTTTTACCTTTTTAATTAAAATCAAATTGGTAATTACTGGTGTAACTTGGGGAGATTGTGACAAGTGTGTGAGTGAGTAATCCAAAATGAAATTTACAAAAATGTTAATTATATGTGCATGAAATCATGTGTAAGGGAGAAAATTTTATAAAAACAAATTCCAGAGAAGGAAAAAGGATCTAATTTTGTGAGTATGGTTATGCTGCCAAATTTTTATTGGACTATTTTTTAGTTGTGAGAGTTGGGGATACCAAGATTGTAAAAAGAGTGGAAGCTCTCCCTTGTGAGGGAAAACCTTGGAGCTATATTGTTGGTTTTTATATGTGTGGCCCCTTTGCGGCTCTGGGGGCTAAGGGGGGAGAAGAGTACCCCTAGCATTGGCTGGGAGGTACCAGTGAAGTCTTTCTCATTAGCAAGCGAAGGAAAAGAAGGAGTGCAAGACTTAAAGGCATCCTCAATATGTAACATTCCTTGGTTCTGGTATTTTATATTCATAAATTTATTCATAGTATTAGTGTAGTTATAACTTAGACTGTTAGAGACACTATAGATTCACTAGAAAGTATAAATGCCAAATGCTACAACTTATGTCAATTGATAATAATTTCAATGGTTGTATTCTTTAAAATTTCTTTGAATGTCGTATGTCCCCGGAATCCAAATTGAGTGGCTTGATTTTCATAGTATATCTTATTTTATATTGGCACATGATCTATGTTCTAAAACTCATAGGTTACCCATTGTGAATTTGTATGATGAGAGTTTAGTGAAGTTATTATGGACATTGTTGGTGTATTTATCACTGATAAACTGTGGAATCAAGTCCAATTTTTGTATTTGTGAGTTCTCTGTTGGAAACCTTGTTGAATCCTAAATTAATTCATTATGTGGAAACTCTGTTGCTTTATACTCTTTATGTGAATTTTGTATCATGGAAATCTCTGTGGAAATTGTCTTTGAATTCACGGTAATATAGATTCTGTTGATTTTGTGTAAATTCGATTGTATTTATTTCCTCTGTTGAATTTCATTTACATCCTAGTCAATTCTTACGATAATATCCTTGTCAAATTGTAAATTAGATCCAAATTTTATTGAACTCCCAATTTAGTTTATGATAAATTTCGATTATGTCGAATGGTGGATTCCGAATGGTTTTGTTTAATCCATAATTATTGTGTTCTCTGATTTAAATTCTTGGTTAAGAAAATTTATCAGTAACGAGCAATCTCGATGATATAGTATCTTAATTTAAAACTTTGGTATCTTGGAATGTATGTTCAAAGGTCTCCAGACTTATATTTTTACTTACTTATTTCTAGGGCGTTAGCCCCTTTTCCTTAAGAACTAAGGCATGTGACCAAGGGTTAGAATCCAGTGCTGGACAAAGGGTCCTATTCATAGCTCCAGAACTCCAGTGCTCTGGAGGGTCTTTAACTTCTACACTCCTTTTCTCCCAAACTGTTAACCGACCAAATCTAGTCTTGAGCTGAGTTGACCAAGAGTTGTAGTTTAGCCCTATCCAACTTTTTTCGTTAAATTTAGTAAAATAATCTAACGGTTGACCCTTCTCCTTGATTAATGATTGAAATATACTCTGGAGTTCAGAACGCCATGAGTTTTCTCTCTTTTGCAACAACAACCTTTTTTCCTCTAGAGTGTCGAACTGTCAAACCTACGAAGGACCCAATATCGAATATCTAACATTCCTTGATCGGTATCTATATCTACAAGTGAAATTTACTATCAGAGTTCAGAACTGTGGGGTCTCACAATCTTTAACAGTTACCTTTTTAACTTAGCTGGAGAGCCAAATCCCGAGTAAACTAAAGAGATAATTGGTTCTCACACCTTTCTTAGATCTTCTTCCATGAGGAGATTCGGGACTCCGAGATTCATAATTTTTTGCAGATGCAAATATCGTTACCTACAAACTAGGGAAGGTTGAACCCACAACTCTGATGATTGTGGATTTACCAATGACAATGGTCAAGATTAACTACGGGCTCCGGGGGTGCGAGACTTTTCACACTAAAACAATTTTCAACCATCACCTCCCAAATGGCTGAATTCTGAATACTCATATCTACGGACTTGTGTACCTAACGTTCGACAGTAATAATTTACTTATGACTTCGGAACTGAGGGAGTCCCTTAACCTTAACACCAAGACTCTAATATTCATTTGTTTACCTAAAATCTAAAATATGAAGGCTCATAGATCTAACGGCCCGTAATCAATCGCCATATCTATGATTGTTCTTCACTCCGATACTTTAGAGATTCTAGTTTTTCTTCAATATTTACAGTTATGAACCTAACAATCTGAATAGCTGAACCCTTGAGGATCCAACGACTAGTATTCACTCACTGATTTATGGTGTAGATTCACTACACGACTTTAGTCTTTGGGGTTCACTTAATACAAGAAACTATAATACATGAAAGTAACGAAGCCTGAAGGTCTTAAGGTTTAATATGTGTGCATCTCCTATCTAATTGAATAGTTACAGGGATTTTGACTCCTCACAATCAGATATCGTCCATTAATTTCCTTCGAATGGATTTCAAACTCTTGATTTCCTCTCTTGAACCCTACACCCATTGTTTCTCCTGAACTTTACCTTTTAATTGAACTCCATCACTCATTAACGCATTTCTCCTGATCTCTAGACTCTAATTGTCAAGTGTGTGCTTGCACCTCCCCTGTTTAAGTTATCATTGTTTCTCTTGAGCTTCATACTTCCGAAATTTATGACCTCTGCCCGAATTAAGAGGATCTTTGTGCACATGGGTGTTGTTCCTTCGGAACCTTGGGCTTTAAGGGAGCCTTCTACGCACTTCTAGATTTATCTCTTGAAGTGTTGTACTATAATACCAGAAGAGAAGCTTCAGGCTTGTTACATAAATTTTCACTCATTCGTAGAACAAACTTCTACTAGATTGCAAAATACTTTCTTGATTGTATCAGTTGGCTCACAAGGTACAAAGTAAGATTATGGTGACTACTATGTGTTAAGCTATTTTCTCTTCTATTCCCTTCCTCTTTTAACATGTGATGTAGGTTGGATATCTATCTACTTGGTTGTATGTTGTAGGGTGGTCACACTTACTCCAGGTAGACATAATAAATATTGAAACTGTCATAAATGATAGATTGACTATTTAAGGTATTTTGGCTTTTACTATTAAGCTTTGTCATGATTTTATTGAAATTATTCTTGACCTTTAATTCAATAAGATGATGAGGTATTGTAATAGCATACAAAGTGTTATGAGGTGATGACTAAGATACCATATTTTCTATATTATTAGAATAATTTGTAGTAAGGAATGATGAGATTTTTAGTTGAAATTCAGAATAGATAAAGTTATGGGAATTATATACTTCCTTGTTCCTCAGAATAGTCGCCTGCCTTGAAACCTTATATGGTCAAGATCATCAGATGAATCTTTGACTTGAGTGTTGATTATGTGTATTGGAGGTCCTAACCTTGGAGGATAGGTTGGGTGGGTATCTTTGTATGTTATCATATGTGAGGTGGCATATCCTTCATTCTTTAAGAGGTATCTAAATCTAGTAGTGGAATGAAATGAAAGAAATATAATGAGTATTGTTCATGTACATCACTATCATGTTTCACTTGTTCAATGATGTTATATATATATATATATATATATATATATATATATATGTTATTGTTTCACAAGTGCTTATATGACGTAAGAGAGGGGTTGTTACAAAAGATTTTATGCATAAAATGTGGATGTATAAGCACAAAAATTGAGATATACAAGGGTGGAATTTTGTATTATTATGAACACAAAGTATTATATAGTATGGAAGTGTGGCTATCCTTGTGCTTAAAGGATTGTTTTTAGGCATAAGTGGGTGTAGGATATGTATTAGAATATTATTTGCTTAAGAGTTGAACTTTTGTGGTTTTGGGTAAAATGTTTTATTAAGGTATAAAATACTTACTAAATATTTTTAAAACATTTTAACCATTAGTTTTGGGTTCAATATTTAACTATAAGGTTATTTCTCCATATAAAGGATTGGTTTTATTAGTGGTTTCGACATTTTTGTGCTGATGGAAAAAGTACATAGTTCTAAGTTTTGAGGTGGAGAAACTCAACGGTAAGAATAGATTTGTGCTATGGAAGCTCAATATGTGATATATTATTGTGCATAAAGGATTAGAAAATGTGTTGGATGGAAACACAAAGAAATCGACAAGCATGACAAAAGAGGACTGCGAAGATCTAGATGCAAGATCCCTTAGTACCATTTGTTTGTGTCTGGAATATTAAGTGTTTTTTAACACTATTGAATAGGAGACACCAACGGGTTTGTGGGACAAACTAGAGAATATGTATATGACAAATTCATCAACAAACATAATCTTCTTGAGGAGGAAATTGTGCAACTTGCAACTAAAAGAAGGTACAAAAATTGTTGATCACTTGAATGTTTTCAATACTCTCATTTTTTTATTATCTAGTATGGATGTAACGTATGAACATGAGGACAAGGAAAGAATTCTATTGTTTTCATTTCTTGAGTCTTGGGATATTCTAGTCACAACGTATATGTGGTTTAGCTCAAAAAATGTCATTGATTATGAGGCTGTTGTGGGAGATTTGTTTTCTGAGGAGATGAGAAAAATATCTAGTAAGGAAAACTCAACAACAGTAGCAATGGTGGTAAGAGGTCTATCTACAAAAGGAGTGAAACATCATAAAGGTACATCCATGTGTAAGTTAAAAGAGTGTAAGGGTAAGGGAAAATGTTGGTTCTCTGGAAAATCTGGGCATCTCAAGAAGGATTGTTGGAAAAGACAACAAGAATCAAAATAGGACTCCACAAAAGAAGAAAATTCAACTTAAGGTATGGTTGATGAATTTTTTTATGCATGTTGTATCTCACCACCTATGTTCACATAGAAGGTGCAGGGTGGTGATGGTTGAGTCACCATGAAATATATATGTGTGTGTGTGTGTGTGTGTGTGTGTGTATTTAGTTTGGAGTTGTAAAAATTATTGATTACATGTAAATGGACATATCTATAAGACATGGATAGGAATGCTTACCCCTAGTTTTCAGGTCACCTATGAAAACTCTAGACATAAATTTTTGTAGATTGAATATGTGGGAGGGGGCATGTATGTTGAGTTAACCTTGACTCGGTGAAAGAGTTAATGAGTCAAATATGATTTTTAGGTCAAAGAAGGTGATTTTTTGGGTCCATGTTTTTGGGTATCCTATGGTATTATATCCATGGATTTCATGTAATGAAGCCTATAAAAGGCTTGGTGAACTCCATTGTAAATGGGCCTGGAGGTTAACGATGAAGGCTTACTTGGATGGCTTGGTCGAATTTTTTCAAGGGAATGTTCATGTTAGGGTGGAGCACTGAGACTCTAGTGTGAAGTATTTGGAGGTGAGCGACAAAGGTTCACTTGGGTTGGCTTGGATGGATTTGGCCAAAATTGTTTGAATGAAAAGTTCGAGGTGGAGCAGTGTGTCCAGGTTAGAACGGTGGGTCTATAGAGATCTTGATGTGTTGGCAGGTCAATCAAGTATCGGGGAATATATGATGAAGGCAGGCTCATATCCATGGATCCTAGAAATTATTACAAGGAAGCTTGGATCAGATATGCATGTTCAATAACACCTAGTTGCAAAAATAGTTGCGCACATAAGTGATTGTGTTATCTGGTAACTTGATCACCATCAGTTGTAAATGACAAGAAGATTCCTGAAGAGGTATGAACAAGTCATATGATAATTCCTCAAATGTGACATTATTCGTTTGTGATGCTTATGTTTTTATCAACAGTCTAAGTAGGAACCAGATCAAACAACTAGACCTATGATATGGTGATGATGTTAAGGGGTGTATAATGTGGGATCCTACTATCGAAAAAATCATCCTCGACAGAGATTTAGTGTTTGATGAATATCCTTTTTCACACATAGTAAAATATGAAAGGTCCAAAGCATGACTGGTAGAAGAAGGTTATTTGGAAGTTATTGATTTCCATGAAAGTCTCTCACTAGTTGTTAAATCTTGTTTCTATTCATGTTCTGTTAGCACTAGTTCGGTTAGTACAACTAGATTTTAGAACTTTTTACATGGATATTTTTGGATAAGAGGATGTGTTTGGAACAACTAGAATGGTTAGTTCAGAATCACAACAAAATATTTGTTTGGAAACTCAAGAATCATTATATGGCCTGAAGCATGTCAGGAAAATGGTTCAAGATGTTATATTCCTTCATGTTGAGACAAATTTTACTACAAGTAAGTATAACCATTGTGTCTATGGTATATTCATTATCTTGGTGTTATATGTTATGCTTGTTGCAAGAACATACATGGTTGAGGTCAACAAATTAGCTCAGTTGGTTAGGAAGTTGTTATGAAGGATCTGGGAGAGGAAAAATAAATCTTGGGCATGGAAGTACACAAAGACAGGAAATATGGTAAGCTTGGTTATCACAATAGAAGTATGTGGTGAAGATACTCAGGAAATTCAGTATGAATAATGTGAAACCGGTAAAATCCATTTGGATTTCCATTGTAAGTTTTCTTCATGTTTATGTCCTAGCTAACAAAGAAGAAAATAGTTATATGTTTCAAGTATTATATGCTATTAGGAAGTTAGATGATTGCGATGGGAAATTGTCAACATTTTATATGAAGTTGGTGTTGTCAGTAGACACATGGAAAAACTAGGTGAAGAGGATGGATATGTATGTTTCAAACACAAAATCACAAGTATCAGCTATAATGATTACAATGATTTAGTTTGTGGCTATGATTCATGAGATTTGGACAAGAGGAGAACTACCTCAGGTTATGCAAGGATGTATTGGGTAAGTTTGGACAGGTACAGTATGTGGTGTTCCATGGTGGTCAACATGTTGAGAATTTGAATAATAGTCTAGTGTATCAAAATGGGACAAGTGCATCGATTTATAAGAAAGGTTTCTGATGGAGGGAGAATGGTCCATACTATAGTGAATCATGCTTACATGTTCATGTAAGAGTACTGTTAGAGAAGTTGCGTATTTGTGATGGTGTTTGGATTCTCTTGTCTTGTAGAAAAGGTGATGAATTAATTAAGGGCATGATATATCAGGAAAAAAAATTTCAAGGTGGATACTATTGTAAACATGCCAATGAATTTCCCAAAATGCACATGCATTCAACTATATTTAGAATGTGCGTGCATGCACTCTTCTGTTAACAATTTGTTGTAACTGATGGATCTTATTATAATCGATTTGTGTAATGGTTTGAGAGATGCTATATATACAAGAATACCCATAGAGGTGAGAGTGAAATGTACTATGTATCGAGTGTGTGTTAGTAGGACACAATACTGAGGTGTGTTGTGTGTATGGGAGGAGAGGGTGGTTGTATGCCTTGGTTGGCTATTGTGATTCTCCCTTGAATAATAAGAATATCGATTATCATTGCCCATGGTATTTTCCCATATTCCATTTCCACATAAATCATTGTGTCAATTGTGTGATTGATGTTCTCGGTTTAATATTGGTTTTATATTCTTTGATATTATAATCTTCTCTTTTTTTCCTTTAGTGCCTAACAAGTAGTATTAGAGCGTAGAGCTAAAGGATCAGAGATAATAGGAGAAGAGAATCAAATCGCTGGATAGTAGAGAAGGTTAACTGAGACGAACCAAGTGGATTAGATCGACCTAAGACGAGTTTTATTACACGGTCACAGGTTGTCCCCATGACACAGTGCGATAGTTGCAGGCACACTTCTGAAATTAAAAAAATTTGCAAGTTGTCATGGGTACTACATATCACACAGTGCAACAATTTGAAAAAAGTGTCGCAGGCTATATGTTTATAAGGTGCGACAATTGTCGAAAGGTATATGTTTATAAGGTGGAACAATTGAGAAGTTATCACAGGATATCCTCATCGAAAGGTGCAACAACCTCAGCTTAATCCGAAAATAAACTTCATGCAAAGTCAAGGTATGGATGAACTTTCGTTTCCATTAATCGCTTGTATGTGGTGAATATTTTATTCATAAAAGGTGGATGTATATTCAAAAAACTCAAGAGATACAAGGGTGTAATTTTGTCTTATTTTGCGCACAAAGTATTACATAGTATGAAAGTGTGACTATTCTTGTGCTTAAAGGATTTTTTTTATGGGATATGTATTAGAATATTATTTGTTTAAGAGTTGAAATTTTGTATTTTTGGGTAAAAGGTTTTATTAAGGTATAAAATATTTATTAACTATTTTTAAAAGATTTGAACAATTAGTTTTGGGTTCAATCTTGAACTATAAGGTTATTTCTCCATATAAAGGATTCGTTTTATAAGTAGCGGTTTTGGTGTTTTTGTGCTAATGGAGAAAGTATAGAGTTCTAAGTTTGAGGTAGAGAAATTAAGTGGTAATAATAGCTTTGCGCTATGGAATATCAAGATGCAAGATCTCCTTTTGCAACAAGGATTGCAAAAGGCGTTGGATGGAAAAACAAAGAAACTGACAAGTATGATAGACGAAGAATGCAAGAGTCCTCAATACCATTCATTTGTGTCTGGAAGATGAAGTGTTGCTTAACATCATTGAAGTGGAGACAACAACATTTTTGTGGAAAATAATGGAGAGTTTGTATATGACAAATTCATTGACGAACCAAATCTTCTTGAAGAAGCAGTTGTACATCTTGTGGATGAAAGAAAGTACAAAAATTGATGATCACTTGAATGTTTTCGATACTCTGATTTTTTATTTATCTATTATGGATGTAACCTATGAAGATGAGGACAAGGAAAGAACGCTACTATGTTCGTTTCCTGAGTCTTGGGATCATCTAGTCACAACTATGTGGTTTATCTCAACATATGTCATTGGTTATGACATTGTTGTGGGATTTTTGTTATCTTAGGAGAGGACAAAAATATCCAGTAAGGAAACCTCAACAACAGTAACAATGGTTGTCAGAGGTTGATCTAGAGAAGGATGAAAATATTAGAAAGGTACAACTAGGTCTAAGTCAAAAGACAGTAAGGGTAAGGGAAAATGTTGGTTCTATGAAAAATATAGTCATCTCAAGAAGGATTGTTTGAAAAGACAACAAGCATCCAAAGAGGAATCCATAAAAGAAGCAAATTCAACTGCAGGTATGGTTAATGAAGTTTTTTTTGTCTGTTGTATCTCACCACCTATATTCACATAGAAGGTGCAGGGCGGTGATGGTTGAGACACCATGAAATAATAACAATTAAAAAAAAATTGTATTTACATTTGAGTTGTAAAAATTATTGATTGCATAAAAATGGGCATATGTCTATAGGACATGGATAGGTATGCATACCCCTAGATTATCATGTCAGCTATGAAAAGTGTAAACATAGATTTAGGTAGATTGAATATGTGGGAGGGGGAATTTATGTTGGGTTAACCATTACTAGGTGAAAGAGTTAATGAATTCACTCTAATTTTTAGGTCAAAGTAGGTGGTTTTTCGGGTACATGTTTTTTGGGTATCTCATGGTATTATGTCCATGGATTTCATGTAGTGAAGCCCTTAAAATGATTGGTTAACTCCATTGTAAATGGGCCTAGAGGTAAGTGGTGAAGATACTCAGAAAATTCGGTATGGATAATGTGAAACTCGTAAAATCCCTTTGGCTTTCCATTGTAAGTTTTCTTGTTTATGTCCGAACTCATGAAGAAGAAAAGAGTTATATGTCTCAAGTATTAAATGATAGTAGAAAGTTTGATGATTTTGATGGGAAATGGTAAGTGTTTCACATGTAGTTGGTGTTGTCAATACGCACATGGAAAAATCAGGTGAAGAGCATGGATATGGCTGCTTCAAACACAAAATCACAAGTATAACCTACAATGGTTGTAGTGATTTAGTGTGGTGTTATGATTCATGAGATTTGGAAAAGAGGAAACCTACCTTGCGTTATGCAAGGATCTATTGGGTAAGTTTGGACACGTACATGATGTGGTGTTCCGTGGTGGTCAAAGTGTTGAGCATTTGACTAACAGTCCATCGTATCAAAATGAGAAGAGTGCATCGGTTTATAAGACATGTTTCTCATGGAGGAAAAATGGTCCACAGTGGAGTGAATTGTGCATACATGTTAGAGAAGTTGTGGAGTTGTGATGGTTTTTGGATTTTCTTGGCTTGCAAAAAATATGATGAATTAATTATGGGCATGATATATGACGTAAATTGTTGTCAAGGTGGATATTGTTAGAAACATACCAACGAATTTTCCAACATGCACATGCACAGTTCCCATAGAATCGCCCAAAGATTCTCATTGGAAAATGGTGAAATGAATTCTAAGATATGTTGTAGGAACTCTCAATTTCGGCTTATGGTACACTAAATCTGATAGTAATCAACTTTCTAGTTACACAGACGGTGATTTTGCAGGCAACCTAGATGATAGGAAAAGAACATCTGGACATTTTTTTCAACTGCGCACAAACCTAATCTCATGGGCATCAAAGAAGCAACCAATTGTTTCAATATCTTCTACAGAGGCAGAGTATGTCGCTGCTACCTCAGCTTCTTGTCAAGCTGTGTGGCTGAGAAGAATATTGAAAGATATGTCACATACAAAAAATGATCCAACTCTTATATTCTGTGATAATACTTCAACAATTCCTT
>SNQJ01S0054288.1:26945-43345 GCA_010110895.2 Picea sitchensis | reverse complement strand
AATGGGAGTAGTACGCGTACTAATCCATAACTGCTATGATGAATTGGGCGCCTTCGGCTTTAGCTTCCACCATTTTACTTTAAGTGGATGCCTAGAGCAGCGTGTCTTCCACCATTTTAGTTTTAGTGGGTGCCTATAGCACCGTGGATGTGAAAAGTTTCATTTCCTACATAAAAACGATAATGGAAGATGCCATGTGTGGTTTGACTTTAATAGAATCTTAATCCTAGTATAATTTTAAATGATTTTAATCATTTTAATGATATATTAATTATTTTCAAATGTTTAATAATTAAATATATTTGAAAATAATTAATTTTAATGATTAAAATCATCTAAAATTATGTTAAGATTAGAGTTATGTTAAAATTAATGTTTATATTAGAATTAGAATTAGAATTATTTTAATTTTAAATTAAGTTTTGTAAATTAAATAAACATTCAACTTTCATGAATCACAATTATGTAGTTGTGCTAGTAAATATGACAAGTTGATTATATGAACATTACATCTTTTATGACAAATTTAATCCAAATATTCTATCCTAATCTATGCTATCTATGCTACTTGAGTATATGCTAAAATGTAAAAAAGTACAAGTCTAAAGCCAAAACATATAAAAGATTATAATCATCCTTTCATCAAGTTTTACCCTCATATATTTAGGGATGATTTACTTAATAGAATCTCTTCTTAGTTTATAAGAAACATGTAAATACATAACATAAAAATGAAATACATGAAACTTTTAAACAATCTTTTATCAACTACACTTTTAATTTATTAAATAAATCTTTTATTAACTCTACTTTTACTCTTGTATTAATCAATATGTTTATATACTCTCAATACTAAACTCTCAAAGTTTATATATATGGCTATAATGTTTTAAAATTTTGAACAATTCATCATAATGCATAAGGGATTAACATCATAATTTTTCCATTTGTAAAATTGAGACACCATATGTTCATATGCTCTCAATACTAAACTCTCCAAAGTTGAAAGGTGATATGATATATATATCCAAAGTTGAAAGGTGATATGATATAAATTTTGAACAATTCATCATAATGCATAAGGGATTAACATCATAATTTCTCCATTTGTAAAATTGAGACACCATATGTTCATATGCTCTCAATACTAAACTCTCCAAAGTTGAAAGGTGATATGATATATATATCCAAAGTTGAAAGGTGATATGATATATATAACACAATAGTATGTGTGACAATAATGTCTTAAAATGGTGAACAATTCCTTCAAATGCCTAATTTCTATACTTTTTCAATTTGTAATACCATTTTGATGAATAAGGTATCCACAAATATCTCACTTTGAATAAATCAATATTTGAACAAATCGTTACTCGAGATCAATTGTTGTGTTAAAGTGAATGCCAAGTGTGTACAATGCGATATCTATTGCAAAAGTAAGGTAGCTCAAGTTATGAGAACAATCTCTTTGGTTGTGTAAGATTTACGTGAGGTTCACTCGAAAGACTTTCATGGTTGTACGTTGGAGATGCAAAGAGATTTAAGGAGTAGGCATAAATCAAAGTCGGCCTACACAATATAAGTTGAAAAAAAAAAGATCCTACACAATAGAAGTTGAAAAAGAACACTATTACGTGAAGTTACCCTGGAATCTTATAAAAGGGAAGATTCTAAAAGAGTTATGGTTTATCAAATATATATGAATGTGAATTTTTTTTACTTTACATAATATTTTATGAATTTATCTAATTTTATTTTACCATAATAGAAATTATGAGGTTATATTTCTTTTTCATCTTTCATCTTTTTTTTTATTGACATCGTCATTTCATTAACAAGTTTTCTTCGTACAAGATTTTGGTTCTTACCATTTCAACCCAACACCTCATAGTTAGTTTAAAATAAAAGCAGTTTATTTACTAAAATCACAACTAAGTAATAGACTAAACATGTAGCAGAATCATAAACTAGGAAATAAAAAATATCACACACACGACATCAATATTCTTGATATAAACCCCTAGAAAAACCACGGAGGGAAAACTGGTCCTAAGATTTTTTTATTTAGGTTTAATCAGATCTTATGTAATAGGGAAAATCACCCACTAAGAGAATATAGAGTGAAGACAAAACTTACAATGCTTGTGCTACTCTATGGCTATGTACCAACACCTTTCTCGAGGTGTATCTACATTTCATTCAAAACACTTGCGTGCATACACGACTGTCTCCACTGAAACCCATGTACATGTACATAAATATGTAGAACAACTTCCGTATGGCGCTACTCTTTCCTCTGGCTTCTATCAAGTGAAACCCTCTTGCAACTACATGTGATATTTATTCCTTGACTTGTATGACCTCTAGATGGAATTCCTTCTCCATCTATCTGAGATATTGAATTTTAGTCCTTCATGATCCAACCCTCTCTACATCAACACTTGGATGGAATATCTTCACCCAAGTAGTGAGATCTCCTCACTCTTGTGTAAGAAAAAATCTTTCTTTACTTCTACACTCCTCACAGTAGAAAAAATCATTTGTTATCCGCAACCTTGGTCTCTCACAAAAAGTCCCATGTGTCGACTCCATCAACACAATTCTCTCACAAGTGTATCTCACACAACTGTCTTTCTCCTTCATAGAAATATTACTAGCTCCCTCTTGGGAAATGGAACACCAAATTTCTAAAATTTTCTGATACTAATAATTTTAATAAAGAATGTTCTCCACATGAACAAAGTTATGAAAAATAATAAAAACATACAACAACAATAATTCATAAATATAATTAATAATAGAGAGTCCATAATAGAAACATCATGACTGATAACACAACATTTAAACCAACACGTAGAAGCACTTATGTTTTACAAATTAAACACGAACTACATGCATACCTTCCACGTTCCTCCCAACCATAGACCGCACTGCTTATAATTCTCAGTAGTGGGTCACCCCCGAGATGGGGCTAAAACGCCACCAGGGTCAAGGGAATCTTAAGAAAGACTAAGGTCTAATAATCATCATAATTTATCCTTCCAAGGTCTCCAATTGCTACAATTAGCTTACAATCTCTCATTCCCCACATGTTTTTTCCACCCCAAGAATTGTGCCCCTTTTCTGTTCAATAGTCATTCGGTTGGCCCACTTCCCTTCGTGGGCTTCAACAACAGCTCGAACAGGAAGTCTGAGAGACCTGTAGTTATTTCCTAGCACACTGGGGAACAATTCTCAATAGTTTCTCACCTCGAGAAAACTATTCATGGGCCTGCCAACCCACCTCTTTGACAACACACGGTCCTGAAAACTCGCCTCTTCAACAACAATACGAGCCTGAGAACCCGCCTTTTCAGTGCCATTCTACTTGGAAAAGACTTCCAGAATTGCCCAATCTAGGTATTACTGCATAGCGCAACCCTTAGGTATGAAATGGTAGAATCGTTAAGAAATGATGATCGAATGATAACAAAGATGGAGAATTACAGTATATCCCCCAAATTATATATGCATGTCCCATATGTGACACTTACCACATAAGGGACTCCCTTGTACCCACTTTTGAAACTTATGATATATTCATACCCATACTTTGACTTTAAGGAATATTAATATAATATTTCATTAGGCTTAACCCCTTTAGCTTAGCTCCCTTCCTAGAATCTTAGCCCCCTTTTCCCTTTCCAGTGAAGTTTAATCCCCCATCTTTTTTTGTTTGGTTGGTCTATAACAATGATGCGTTTTATTAATAATGTGAGTATGATTACAAATTACAATATAAGCACGTTGTCCTTTTAGCATTCTAGCCTCCCCGACGTAATAATCAGGTAGGCACTCTAGCATATAATATCCTGGCTCACCGGCGTATAAACATACACTTACAATTACACTGGAGACCGAACCTGTGGGTACTACATTAACCCTAACCTTGCTTTTATAATCATGAGCTATAATCTATTTTTAACCTCCAAAGTGATTAACCGTTGAGATTACTTTTCACACACACTTAAAATTTACATGCTTAAATTAATGCTTAGATTACATGTTAATTACTTTTAACACATTATTTAAATAACTCAATTAAATAATTCCACAATCCACGGTATAACTATTTCCAAGAAGTTCCGCCAAGTAATAATTATCTAACAGTGACGGATAATCACAAGACTCTCTACTAATGCTACTACGCCCTAAAACACAATGCCATCACTGTTGCACACATATCAGGACTGAAAGAATTTGTTGGATGCATCATGGAAAAGATAAATCTATCAAACAATACATGTCGTGAAAGATTTTCTTCACCATTGAATTCTTCCCATATCAGGACTGGCGAACGAAAGTCTCAGATTCTCTCACTTGCTCCAAATTTAGAGAAGCAAAAATAATTTAGGAATGCACAGGGATACTGCATGGCTCGCCATTTCCGTTTCTACCGTAGGACCAAATAGAATGACAATAAAAAATTTACAAGAAATACAGTCGCTTCCACTCCCCATGTAATTATAATTTATGAAAAACAATAAATCGAAACAATGATAGGAGTGGATAGTTCAAGACCGGTCTACCACACCGCCAACTCTCTACAGAGATGATACATTCAATATAAGATCTGAAGCTATGATATTCGTAGACCTATGATTCTTTTACAAAGTATCAGTAACCACAAAAATCGAAGTAGGACCCGTCTTTATGCAACCTTGGGAGTTTTCTCCCATTAAAATCTGAACTAGACAATGATCACACTGTTCACCAGCACACTGGAGGATACGGTTGATAACTGGGGTAACGACTAAACCAACGATATTATAAAAGGCGACAATCAAGTATGGAGATATTGCCCACGCAAAAAACATAAATCGCACAAAATTATTTAGTGTTTAGGGACACCAGATCGTAACAATGAAATCAATAATAGAATTGAGGTAATTTCCATAGACAAGTTATATATATATAAACAAAATCAAACTTTATGCTATTCCTCGTTATATTAACATTACAAACCGAATCTCCGGATGTATTACCTTGGCATAAACATTTATCACAGTAGAACATGATTTATGGATATAACGACTCATTAATAAAAATTCAATCAATGTTCTATAATTTTTCAAGTATACAATTTAACCTCAATGTACAATAAAATACAACAAATAAATACTACTACCAGAAGTTTGAAAATATTTGATAGTGATCGTCGACATCCCGCGTCCTCCCTACTTTCTCGTGCTATCTAAGGATCTCATTGGTACCTTCCAATAAATGCTAAGGATACTCCTTTTCCTCCTTAGCCCCCAAGCTGCAAAGGGGCCACACACAAAAGCCAGAATGCAATAGCTCCAAGGTTGTCTCTCAAGGAAGAACTTACAGTCCTTCAAGCTTCGTTTCCCAACTCTCACAAGTAAAACATAGTAGCATAACCATACCAACAATAATTGACCCTAATTTCCCTTCTTCACCATTTGTTTTATAGAATTTTCCCCCTTGACACATATCCTCATGCACAAATAATTAACTTTTTATTTTAATTTAATTATGATTATTGACCCACACACTTGTCACATTTTCTTGAAGTTTCACAAGTAATTACTATTTTTATTTTAATTAAAAACCAATTTCCCTCACATTCCCCAATGTATTCCTATTTTCTCTCTTAGTTGTCCCTTAGTTCCTCAATTTCTCATTTAATGAGTGTCTCCTAACTAGATCTTAGTAAGAGTTGGTTTAAGAGTCTTCTTCTAGTTAGACTTAGTGGTAGCTTGACTCTAGATACTATTCTATGTGTACACTTGTTCTCTCATATTTTATTTCTTTCTATTTTAAAAATCTTTTTTATTAATTTCATGCACATACGTGCATTTTTATCCAATATTTAGATTTTATTCCCCTTTTTCCTAGGGTTTGATTATTCTCCTATGTTTTAACTTATGCCATAATTTATTTAGTCTTTTAATTAAATTTAGACTTAGACTGAATCTTAGACTTAGGCTTAGACTTTTATTGAGCTTTATAATTAATAAATTCATTGTTTAATAAAGTATTTTAAGCCAACATGGTCTAATCATTTAAATGTTTTCAAGGCCACCTAGACTTATTGACTCATCTTTTTAATTATGTGATGTGCCCTTCAAGACACACCTCTTTGCTCTAAGGGTGTCACTCGCCTTTCACTAGTTTTGGAAGATTTTCCGACTTTTTTGAGTAACGACTCCATTCTGTTGACCTTGTGAGAGACTAAGGGATTCTAATAAATAAAAACTCAAACTTATTACATGCTCTTTAGAATCTTTGTGAGTGACCATCTCAGTCTTCCCTAACAAAATTGTGGACCTATCAAAGTAGGTAATCGTTAACCTATAGTTCACACCATGGCGGGAGTGGAAGTAGGCTCTGACAAGGACGTTGCGACACCTCTCCCTCAATGTTTGGTTTTTGTGCATGCCCTCTTTACTCCTTATGTGAGTCTCATTAGAAAGAATCATCAACCTACATCCACTGACAAAAACACTATCAATGATCCATATACATAATTCATACTGTAATCAATCATGTCACATGTGCATAAGATGAAATAATAAAAAAAGTACAATCCACTTCATGACTCAATCCAGAGTCCAAGGAAGCCCATTGATTCCATCAACATCCATAATTTTTCATATGTCCTTCACACTCAGGAAAGATCGTCAAAAACATCTACCAATATATATATCTATCAAATAATTATAATTCACAACACATCATCATCATCATGTCCTTGGTACAACGAGATGTTATAGCTATAATATATGATATCATTCATGCTCTCCAATCTACCTAATTGGAATCTCCCTTTGACACAAAATCTATCCCTTCCATCATGTTCTGACATGTCTCTGCATAATCCTCTTTGATCATGCTTCTATAACCCTCCTTGTCTTGAGCATCTTGCATGATCATCTAATAACATGAATCCTTTTTTACAGACTTGGAAGGATTCTCCTTCCAATCTGAACTTGAAGGATGACCCTCTCTAAGTTTCTCAACGTTCGAAGCTATCTTCTCCTTGTTCTTTGTCACTCTGTTTTTCTCTACTACTCGCATAGGCTAGCCCTTTAGCCAATAAAAATTGCTCTCTCTAACTCCAAAGACAATTTCTTTCTCCGAGATAGATCCTTTGGGCTTGATGAACTCCTTTCCATCCTGTAACACTACATCAAATCCCTTCCTCTCAATCAGTGAGACTGAGCGCACACTTCTTTTGATTTATGGCACCCACACCACATCCGTCACTCTCAACACACCTCTTGAATCCATCTCAAATGACATTTTTCCAGATCCCTTTACTGCATTCTTAGTCCCCATATGAATTTCAACATGCATCCCTAAGTCAAACTCTATGAAGCTCTCAAACAAATCTTGTTCTCCTGTCATATGACACATGGTTCCACTGTCTATCAACCATTCACCGACTCATATGGTTCACAAGGTTATAGGAAACACGTAAGAACTCAGTCTATTCAAATTTCTTGCAAAAATCATCCAATTGATTATTTGTTGATGAAAATACCTCAGGTTGTGTATCGTTTCCACCCTTCTTCTTTTTTAGACATTGGCCTGCATAATTCCCCAACTTGTGACATGCAAAGAACTTGAGTTTTCTGATGTCCTTATTTTTGTCGTCTTGAGAGGTAGACTCTTCACTGGAATTCTTCTTGAACTTGCGCTTCCTTGCTTGACTAACAAGAGAAACATTCTCATCATCATTCTTGTGCCGACCTCGATTATGATCTTCATATTGGGGTTTCTCCTAAACAAAGTCATCTTAAAACTTTGACTAATCAGGATCACTTCTCATGCCACGATTCCTTTGATTTATAGATTCCACTCCTTCATGAATCCTTTCAGTGTCATCCTCACAAACTATGAATTAGCTAGTATGTCCCCAACTACAACTAGTTCATCTCAAACCTGTCAGATCTGGGTAAGATAAGTTGTCAATGTATTTAACTATGTCATCTTTTTGTCTATGAGATTCTCTCTCAACACCATTTTTACTCTGAAATAAACTCTTCATAGCTTCCCCCATGTCCCTTGAATGTTTTTTCCTGATAAATGATGGATCGAGTGATCCTTCAGTCCATCTAAATTGATGTTCCTGGCTTTCACATCATTCTGATTATGGATGACCGAATCTATCAAAATTGTTGATGGATTTATCTGAGTACTTAAAATATTCTCATATTCCATTCTCTATCAACACCAACATGATCCTCTCCTTCTAATGAATATAGTTAGAAAACCCATCCAACCTTTCCTCAAATAGAAATCTAGTTGTTATCTCCAAGATTTGATCTGATAACTTGTTATTGAAACTATCTATGTACTGACATGTATGGCCCTGCACATTACTATCACCACTACAACCTACATATATACATGACTATCATCACTGTAACCTGCGTAAACCTCCATACACGTACAAAAACCCATGTTCTCCCTTACTATTGTTGTTTCCTTGAAATTCATCCTTCGATTTCTGCCTCCTAGTTATAGATATGACTGGATCTTATTGCAATTGTTGATATATGTTCTCTTGGTTTCCTCCCTTCAGAGATCATGCTATGATACTATGTTGATTTTCCTCGACTCAACCTTTGGTATGCTTTGACCTTCTCCACCTATATGATATCTTGAATCACAGTCCTTCTTGATTCAACCCTCTCTGCATCAACACTCGAACAAAATATGTTCTCCCAACCAGTGAGATCTTGATGCAGGAGAATTTATGTACCTCATTAGCGCGTCAGCAACTAGCGCAACAACGTGCTTGGAGGGAACATATCCCAAAGAAGGACGTGCCACTCCTTTCAAATATTGACCTAAATTTAAATTTTTAATGTAATTCAATGTAAATAAATGTTTGATGGATCGAGGAAAGCCAAGCCCATGTGTATTGTACAGGTTACATGTGAAGTCACCTTTAATGTTTGACAGGTAGATAGATCTAGATTTGATTCGGACAAGATGGTCATTTAATGTAAATTAATGAGAGTAGGTAGGTGGAGGAAGGCACAAGAAGCGCCTCTTTTGTAAAAAGATCAATGTATTCAAATTCATTAAATTTATTATGAGCTATTTGTCGAGAAGGAGAGAAGAGGACAGAAAAGGGCTAAAGACTCTGTTGTAGTCCAACCTTGTTCACATTGTAAATACTATTTAGATTAATACAAAGACATATTTTCCTTTATATGAGGTTTATGTGTGTTTATCAGTGTGATGAATGTTTACTTTTGTAATGTGTTTTTAATTCTTTTTTTTTTCTGTTAATGTTATAGATGTGTAAGTATTTTTTAATTTGCAGGAGTAGAAAAAAATCTCTATCTGTAGTTTCTGAGGGTTTTTGGGCTCTCACGATTGTGTAAGGAATGCACATTATATTTGTTATAGAACTCTAAAAGGCCAGTGGAAGGAGTGCAGAAGGACTCTATTTAGATTTCTTTGAAGAGTGTGCCACATGGGAAAACCAAACCCATTTTAAAGATCAGAAGAAATAGTTCAATGGAAAACATACCTGAGTTTTGAACACTATGAGAAGAAGGCTCTGGAAGGAGTGCATTCAGCAGGTGTAAGGAGTGTGCAAGAACTCTGTTTCAAGTTCTGTGAAAATATTGGCAAGTGGGCACATCATAGTTACTAAATACTCTAAACCCGAGCCCAGGGAGTGCACATGTAAGTTTGCAAAGATTAAGCTCAGGAGGAGCAATGCAAGTCTACACAGAGAAAGGGCAAGGAGTGCACCAAAGTTCAAGTGATTTCAAGTCCACAAGATCATGAGGAAGATCATGAGAGTCAGGAGGGAACAAGAAATTGATGAAGGAGAAAAGGGTCGAGACACATAAAAGTTTGAGTGAGTTCAAATCTCAAGAGAAATAGTGTCGTTGTGCAAATAGCCCTATACGGAGTGCTGAGGGAGAAAGTAGTCTAATTCCTAGACTACAGAAGTAGTGCAAGGTGAGCACAAAGAGGACCTAGTTCAAGTTTGAATCTCAAGAGGACTAGATTTTTTCGAAACTGTAAGCCAAGGACGAGAACACATCCTTGCGGGAGAGCTTCAAAGGCCAAGGCTTTGAAAACATTGAGAAAAATCCTTTATCGGAAGGAAAGTGAATAGAAATTAGAGGAGAAGCTATAATAGTCATCGAATTAATTGTCAAAATGGATCAGGACCATCAGATCAACTCCACATAGGAGGAGGAGCGCGCAGGAAGAGGAAAGATCTAGTTCGTTAGATCTGGGCATGAGCTACAACAACCGTCAGATCCAGGCAAGTTGCAAAGGGTTTAACCCTTAGGGTCCTTAAGACTTTGGAAGTTCGAAGGTTTTCTATATTTAGGCGTAGAGGAGACGAGTCTCCCAAAGTCCCGAAGCCCGAAGTGGATCTGGGCCATTGGATGCAGAGGACACGTGTTAGTGGATTATTGAATTCAGAATACCGACAGTCAAGGAGAGCATAAGTGTGGAGTATTCAATTCACCCGAACCTCCGAAGTTCGGAGCACATCCTAACAGTCACTAGTAAGGACGCGTGTTATTCGATTATATAAGGTACGAAAGACTGACCATCCGAGAGGAAGTGGAGCATAGCTGCAAAGGGGTGTAAGATTCCTAAAGTCCCGAGGATCGGAAGTATATCCTCACTGTTGATCAAGAGATGATGCGTGGTAGAATATCTGGAGCTCCAAAGGTCTGGTACTCCCGAGGAAGCATGGTGTAGAGTTGTGAGGATTCTCGAAGGCCCAAAGGTTGGATTCCATCTCAGTCGTCCATTTGAGAAGGACATGTGTTTCCATATCTAGTAGTTCGGAGGCTTGGCGCTCTGAAAGGAAATGAGGTGCATCGTTGGAAAGTTCCCAAAGGCTTGAAGGCTTGAGGTCATCACAACTGTCTATTTGTGGCGATGAGTGGACCATAGATAACACCTCCAAGTCACTTCATAGATTTGTTACTCCGTAGGTTTGTGTGTGTTAGCAGTAAAGAACTCCCGAAGGATAGAGTCCCATAGTATATCTTGATTGTTGGTTTGTTGAGGTTTGAATATCGTTGGATCTATGTGTCTCCGGGTTGACCATCACTTTCGCAGCCAACAAAATTGTATCTTGGAGCAAGGGAAGATCTTGAAGCCCGGAGCCCCGAAATAATTGTGATTTGTAGATCTCGGCACGGGTTGTGGAGGTTGTTTATCCTTGCCATTGTTCGAGAATTCACCCATTCTACCATTCATAGGATTTGAAGTCCTGGGATGTTGTAACTCCCGTAGCCAAAATTTCGAAGCATCTGAACTAGCACATTTTTTTGGTGCCTAGTTTAGAGCCCATGGTCATATGAGGATTTCGGTCGAAGCAAAGGGGATGGAGCCCAAACTTGATTTTATTAAAGGATTTAAAGCAAGGGATTATAAAGACAACGCTCGTGGGTTTTTTTGTTGGACCTGCACCTTAGGAGATTTAAGGACCTATGTGCATTTACAGGGGATCCAATACGGATCCGAGAGATGATCCAACTCTGAAGAAGAAAGATCCTAGACTGGGAGGTCGAACAGGCCCCAAGTGTGGGTGGGGTTCTGCATTATATCTCCTCACTCTTGTCTAGGAAAAATTCATTATTTTCTTCTACACTCGTGACACTAGAAAAAGAGCTTCTTTGTTATCTCTAACCGTGGTATCTTACCAAATGGCCTCTATTTCGAATGCCTCAACACAAGTCTCTCACAAGTGTATCACACACAAATGTCTATTAAAATTACTTTTCACACCCACTTAAGATTTAAATAACTAGATTACAGGATAATTACTTTTAACTCTTTTCGTAAATAATTTAATTAACAAATTAAAAACATTTTTATTTGAATTATTTACTTTTAACTAAAATAAAATCACCATTTCCATCTCTACTTCTTTTATTACACCCATTTATGATAATATTTATAGTTTTTTTTTCTCACCTTTATGTAAATAAAAATACTACCTTAAAATGTATTTGTACATGGATTGCTCAAACATATATTCCGTTTATAAAAAAATAATATTTTTTATTCAATATTTATCTGAGATTACATCCATCTAAAACTATGTAAATTTAAGGTAAATCAAATTAAATTCTTAAATACCGGTTCAAGAGACACATTTCACTTTGAATGATTTTTTATCCAAAATATAAATAATGTTAAATTCACAACCCACTACATCTCTTATACATATATAAAAAATCATCCCTTCATGTCATTTCATCCTATCACCATAAGTCCATTAATGATTAATTCATTTAGAAATCATTTTTCTTTCTATTACAAGTGTAGATACTTCATAGTAATATAAATAAACAATTTTTCAAGAAAATAACCACCGGGATTCACTTCATTCACTCCATGCATTTTATTTATTTATTTTTCTTAAATATATTAGTTACTGTATTTTTTGAATGTATTTTTTTTCTTTCATTTTTTCTTCTTCAATATATTAATTGTATTATTGTATATTTTTTTTTTCCTTTTTCTTAAATTTCTTAAATANTAGATACTTCATAGTAATATAAATAAACAATTTTTCAAGAAAATAACCACCGGGATTCACTTCATTCACTCCATGCATTTTATTTATTTATTTTTCTTAAATATATTAGTTACTGTATTTTTTGAATGTATTTTTTTTCTTTCCATTTTTTCTTCTTCAGTATATTAATTGTATTATTGTATATTTTTTTTTTCCTTTTTCTTAAATTTCTTNAAAATTTTGAGTTAAGTATATTAATGATGTTGGAGTTCTTTTTTCTTAAATATATTAGTTATTGTATCTTGAATATATGAAAAAAATTGAAATTGTTGAATTGGGTATATTTATGATGTTGGAGTTCTTGCTTCTTCCTATATGGAATAATGCAATATAAAAATATAGCAATTATGAAAGAAAATGAATATAAGATATAATATGAATAAAGAAAATGAAGAAAATGAATATAAGATATAATATAAATAAAGCAAATATGATAGAAAATGATGTGCCAATCAAGATGATATATAACATTTTTATAAAATTATTAGATAAACAGTCCAAAGATTAAGTTGTGTCAGAAAAAATTATCCGTCGGAAAATTATTTATAATATTTTTTTATAACAGAAAACACTTTAAAATAAAGCTATAATAAAATATAATATTTTTATAAAATTCGCTATAGAATACATAAACGCTTGAAGGCAAAGCTATAACAGAAAAAGTCTCCTGTGAGAAAATGTTTTATAGTATTTTATATAACAGAGTACACTTTAAATAAAGTTATAACAGAAAAAGTTTCATGTGAGAAAACGATTTATAATATTTATAAAAAAAAAAGTATAGAAGAAAGATCCGTTCAGTTAAAGGATAATCCTTTTGATTTCCTTGCTATAAAAAAAATTATATAATTAATAAAACTTCTACAAATATATTAAAAAAACATTCTAATGAAATAGATATGTATTTTAATACAATATAAATAATTCAAAAGTAAATAATGTATAATATTTTCTAAAGACACAAAAGTAAATAATGTATAATATTTTATAAAGATTCGACTTGAAATATATAATTAAAACAAATTAAGATAAGGTTAGACACAAAAGTAAATAATGTATAATATTTTATAAAGATTCGACTTGAAATATATAATTAAAACAAATTAAAATAAGGTTGTAACGGGAAAAAAATGTATGTCAGAAAATGATGTATAATATTTTATAAAAGGGCAAGATGGATAACCCTTCTGATTTTCTTCACCTTGCAGCGTGGACAATTCCCATGGCACTTAATATCCTTCCAGGCGGATTGTGGCTACCGACAACTCATCGAAGCTCAAATAATAGAGCAAGAAAACACTAAATTTCATATTAATTTTACGATAACCCGAACTTTAAAAAACTAAGACTTATTATTTTCTTTTATATATATATATATATTAATTTTGTCTATGGGCAGTTTATGGATCTTTATGATGGAACTCAAGTTTTTATTTGTTTTGATTAATAAAAGAGGACTCTTAGAAGAGGGAGTCCATTGATCTAAAAGAGAAACACCAAGTGATAGAATAAACGAATCAGTGGTAGGATTAGTTGAGTTAACTCAACTAAAGGAGACAGAGACAAATATTTTTAGGGAATGTCAGGGAACAAGTGTAAAAATCAAATTGACAGGTGGTCAATAAGCATGAAGCTTTGAGGCAGATGTGAACAATTTGATAATTGCATGATACAAGAGAACTCACTTAAAGTTTGTAACCTGAAATAAGTCACATTGGTTAAGTTTCTTGGATCTAGATTAGAGTAATGTATGTATTTACTAGAGTTTAAGTATTGGTAAAATTCTAGGTAATTTTAATTGTAATTAACAGGGTTTAAAATTCTAAACATTGTTGTTAATGCATTGGAATAATATAGCAGATACACAGAACTAAATTGCTTTTATTAACAATAGAAAAATATCAGGTAAATACTACTAGTAATTTCCCACTAGGAATTGAAAGTATATTACCCTAGATATCAGATTATATAAATCCTACTTTCTAAGCTTTGTAGAACTCATAAACTAAAATGAAAAAATTGACACAAGTCCAAGTAAACCATATAGGTAGTGCTTGGAATAAACCACAACATTTAGTTAAAAGAACTAAGGTTTTTTTCTGTTAAATAACCATATAATCCCTATGCTAATAAAACCTATAAGAAAACCATAATATAATAAATATACAAAGTTAAAAATAGAGATTAATCCTATTAACTTTAATGAGGGTAAAACCCTTGAAGAAATAAAGTAACTAAGATAAATAGAAGCATTGTATATATCATGAAAAATTAGCAATTAAATTCTACAGTTATAAAATCCATTATTAAATAACAAATTTTAGTACTCACACAATTTCCTTAAAACACTTCCAAATGTAAGAATATTAAGAGAAATAAAAGAAAGTTTGTGATCATTTAGATCATCTTATCCTACACCAATAGTTAAATTCTGGAAGGGAAACTGAAATATCTCTCTAATAGTTAAATTCTGGAAGGGAAACCGAAATATCTCTTTAAGGTAAACATAATGGTATTTAAAATCATAATTAACCACTTGTAGAAATATATTATAAATAATGGTGATTAGTATAATGCTTGAGAAATAAGGATTAAACCCAAACCGAAATACCTCCTTAAGATAAATGCATTGGTATTTAAAGTCATGATTAACCAATTGTAGAAATACATTATAAATAATAGTAATTATTATAATGCCTTAGTAATAAGGATTAAACTTTATAAAATGAATAGTCGTGATTAAGAGATATTCAAGCTGAACAATGTCTGTATTAATCTTGAGAAAAAGATATTCAAGCCGAAAAGTGTTTGGATTAATTGTGAAAATACATCCATATATCCATATATATATATATATATATATATATCTTTCACAAACACAATTACTATTATAAGAAGTTTAATAAAATTACTCTCAGAATAAAATGAAAATAATATTATAAAACCCTTTTATACTTAAAACAGCTCGAATTTCCCAGATGAAATCTAGCTCGAATTTCCCAGATGAAATCTTTTGTTCGAGGAATAAACCATCATATGCTCCAATCTGATGGTTACCCACGTACACAATAAGGCCCAACATTAGACTATACTATGCATGGAAAATTTTAAATTCTTACTAACAAAGATAACACAAAAATGTGAAACTATAAACTAGGAGTAATGGATTTCTAGAATACACTAACGCATAAACTAGTCACAAGTATGGTTGCTACTAAGAAATTTTGTAACAATTAAAATTAACACAAGAATCAATAATAATGACTGCAAACAAAAGTAATAAGATAAAGGGTTTAACCAAAGGGGCATAAGGAAACCTTTATAAGTACCCAGAACAAAAGAGCGCAGGTTTGAGAAATTACAATAGAGACAGATTATCAAATATATATAACTAAAAATAACACGATAATGAAACCCTTTTATTAGAACAACAATCTTCCTTATGACGAGGAAAGAACCATAAACAAACTAACCTTGCTATACTCAGACTTCCAACATCCTGTATAATGACATGGAAAATTCCGGATAGGAATAAAGTTAAACTAAAACTTTGTGCAGAACCAAGAACACGTATCAATCGCTCAGACCTGAAGCCATAACTAAAAGAAATAAAGAAAAGAGGGTCAAAACCCTAAAATCTCTTAGCACTGGACCGAAACCTGGAAGAAAACCATCAAATCTTGTTGGAACAACACAGAACAATGAAAAGAATGATCTGGAGTTTGTCGGAACATTACCGAGTTATCCCCCTTCCCAAGGAAGGTTATACTATACGTAAGTAAGGTTATACTATACGTAAGTGAAGGATTCCACA
>SNQJ01S0054287.1:12684-26993 GCA_010110895.2 Picea sitchensis | reverse complement strand
CTTAGATTTGTGTTTTAAAGCTAGCCGCTTTGCCAAGGATATATGAGGAAAGAGGGAGGATCATGAGGCCTTGCTTAAGCAACACCGGAATGAGCCTCCTCCCCTTAGGGTTTTGATTCTATGGCCCTTCCATTGCAGCACCATAGAACCTAACTCTCCAGTCCTTAGATTTGATTCTCCTGAGATCTTGCCCTTGTTTCTGACTCCATAATACCCTAAGGCACTGGTCTAACTCTCCAACGTTGAGCTCGTTGTGCCAAAACAAAACTTTCAAAACTCCCAAAATTGAAACCCTAACTAACCCTAACGTCTACTAACCCTAGATTAATGATGACGTCATGCCTTATTTGAACCTGTGATTGATAGAAAACGTTGTGGCTAAGTCATCTAATGATAGACATTGATGTATAGATAAATTTCATTGGCCAAATAACAAAATGTTGACCTCTTTGTCTACCATACTAACCCTAAAGAAAAGATGACGCCACTTCTAATAAGCTTGACGCAACACTCCTGTCTTATATGAGTATTTAATGATATTTGATGCATTGTGTAATTTAAGGATTAATCATTTACATTGAATGTTATATCATTTCGAGTGTTTATTGAGAAGTAATATTACAAACCATAATCATTATTGCAATCATTGACTTCGTCAATAATTACTGTTGTATATGCTCATTGATAATATTGATAGTCATTAATCAAAGAAGTATTAACCACTGTTGCATGTATTAGTGTTATTGTTGCCTTGTCTCGCAAACAGGTGCCTTCTCTATGGTGTATCTTCTTTTGACTATTTCCTTGGCGGTAATCTGTGAAAGGGGAAACTTGCTTTGATCCTTTGAACCTTTGCCTTTCAAAACCCCAGATTGCCAGGGACGTCTCCCTTGGGTTTAGCCACCCTAAATAGAAAGAGCCCCCCATCGAGGTGACAGTGGGTGGGGAAGCTCCTGTTACGCCAGTTTGACCTTTACCTTTCAGCTACTTGACCTAAACTACAAACTGAGCGATAACAGGTACAATGTTTCTTGGATTGGATCACTGACAAAGCTATTGCAACATTTTAGGATTTTCCTTGTCTATTTATTGATGGGATATGGTTTGCAAGAAATCAAATGGTTTTTCAAGACTAGGCTATCACCCATGCACAAGTAGTGCACAAGATAATATTGGAAATGGATGGCAACAAAAGGACTTAAAAAGAAAAATCATAAATATGTTTATTAATGTCCTGTATAGATCATGATAATCCTTGGGGTTTCTTCGATGGATCTTGTTAAGGGATCCTAGGTATTTGTGGAGCAGTGGATATACTTTTTTTATTCCTTGCATTATCTGTTACTCAAGTGTGCAGTAGGATAAGGGACCAATAATTGTGTTTAATTCTATTAGGTTGTTTTTTAAAACAATATAAGATGGAGGGATAAAACATCTTCAAGTATTTGGAGATTCAAAGCTTATGATATACTAGCCTAATAATCATTGCAACATTGAGAATTTGGGCTTGCTTCCTATCATGACACAAGTTCAAAATGTGAAAAAATTATTTTCATCACATTTATCATGAGTTCAAAACAAAATCAAATAGCTTGCCGAAACATGTTGTGTTGTTGTAGAAGGGTACCTTAACTGAACAATATTTTAGAGGAGGTGCTCTCCTTTCAACTTTAGAAAACAATTTGTATTAATTTCCTTTGTTAGGCATAACATATCAAGATGTCTTTTAGACCATTGGATGCATTTCTTAATGATTTTGTATAGGTTCTAGGATCATGTTTTGATGTACTTTTGTGATGATGAAATGAGTATCCTTGAGATACTAAAGGAAGACTTTAATATGTGGATTTGGACCTTTGCTTTTGATGATAGGCAGTAGAAACATGTTTAGGTTTTAGAATTTGAATTCATTCAAGTCTAGATATATGTATATTTTGATGTCAACTTTGAAATATCAAATATGTTGATTTTTTCCTTTGGAAATATATATATATAGAGAGAGAGAGAGAGAGAGAGAGAGAGAGAGAGAGAGAGAGAGAGATCTTATTCACTTCTTTCATTACAACCCAAAACCAATGAATATATCAAATCAAAACCTCTTCTCAATAGACCACTTTAAAGACTCAAGTGGAGAGAGTCAATATATTCCCAATGGTTTGGGAATGAGAGAGAAACATGATTTGTTTTCCCTTCTTTCATTACAACCCAAAACCAATGAATATATCAAATCAAAAACTCTTCTCAACATGCCACTTTAAAGACCCAAGTGGAGAGAGTCAATGTATTCCCAATGGTTTGGGAATGAAAATCCATGCAAATGAGCATAGGTAAGGTATTATATTTGAAGTTTAGATAGATGAATGATTTTTTTGCAAAACAAAAATTATGTTGAAATTCAATCAATGCATTCAAAAAAACCAATAATAATGGTCATCTAGTTCAGAAGCAAACCATTGTTGATACAATTTACTCTTAAGTTATTGTGCCATTAAATATTCCAAAACTTTAAAAGGGGAAGTAGAGTTACAGTTATTTTGAAGGAATATTATTGAATTTTATATATTTTAATTACACATTTTTTTTTGTCAAAGTGGGAAAAATTCTCTGGTACTCAAAGTTATAGGTTTAGTAGCATCTTTAGATCTACCCCGACGTGCAATTGGATCATTGTGTAGAAACAAAATGCAACCACTTGTAATAACCAATCGATGGCCCATAAGGGGGCGGACTTCGACTCCCACTAGATGCCTCTTGGTCTTGGACTCTTAACATGTTTCCTTACGTCTAAGAAAGACAAGCTCTTAACCAAATAGAAATAATTTAAGGTCTTACTCCAAAACAAAAAAAAATAATCAACTAATATTCCAGAAAGATCATTACCAATACTACCTCTAATAAAATCATATACTTACAAGAAACACTTTATTATATTTTCTTAAAATTTAATATCTTCTTTGTAGGGCAATTTGTTTTGTTTATTTAAAAGCTCGAATAAAATGGTGAGGTAAATTAAACCATAATAATAATAAAATAAAATGATGGAGAAAAATTGTAATTTGTTATAAAGCTATAAATAAAATTAAAGATATAAGATAATAAATTGATGAAGATAATATATTTTTTTATAAAAAGTAAAGAAAGTTGTTAATAAATATTTTAAATGTTAAATATTGCATATTTCCTATAAACAAAATAGTTGTTAATAAATATTTTGAAGGTTAATATATTGCATATTTCCTATAAACCAAATATGAATGAAAACTCAAATGGAAAAAATATTAGATGTCCTACTCGTTGCATGGAGAGACATTAGTTGATGTTTTTAAATTGGGAGATGTAAATTACCTTTATTTCATTCCTTAAAGAAAACAATTGTTAAATGACAAATAATGTTGATTTCAAGAAAAATATTTAGTAGAGATGAAATTCAATGACTAACAATTATATATTTAATTAAAAAATGGCTCATAAGAAATAATTTTAACAATTATATAATTATTTTTAAAAATGGCTTGGCACTTAGCAAGGTCATAAGAATTTTTTTTTAAATGTATTGTTAAATGGCAATAAAATGTCGAGGTGAAGAAAGGAAAACATTGAATAGAGATGAAACTCAATGACTAATAATTATACATTTACTTAAAAATTAGGGTGGGAGTACTAAAAATTAGGGTGAGTACTTTGTAAGGTTATAAGAAATAACTTTATAAGAAATAACTTTAAAATGTTTAATTTTTTATATTTAATTTTGATCCATAACCATTTGATTTATATACTTAAAAATTCAAAATTATTTACGAAAAATAAATTAAATAAATAAATAATGAAGAATTAAATAATTAATTATCTTTGATTTCAATAATATAATATAATGAAACTTTTTTATATTTATTCAATCATTTATGTCTAGCGACATCACAATTTTGTGTAAATCAACTATCACAAACAAATGGTTACTTACATTCATCATCATCTTTTAAATAGTAGTGTAAGCAAGAGAAAGGGCTTACATTCATCGTCATCTTCTAAACACTAGTGTAAGCAAGAAAAAGGGTCTATGGAGATCGTTATTCCTCATAGATTTAACAAATTATATGATTGCAAAAGCTCTAAAACAAAACAAACATTACTCTAGTACCTTAAATCGTCAAAGAGCCATTTGATAGTACCAAAGGAAAACAAATAATAATAGTTTACAATTATCAAATGATTCCTTTACTAATCAAGAGATGGAGAGTAAGCTCATGAGACATAATATAAAGGTGTAGGTTGACTTTTGAGAAACATGATTTTTGTCCGGTAAAAAATCAAACTGTAAAAAATAGCCGAAACAAAGTCAAAAGGTAGAACGTTTAGACTACACTTTATTATAGAGTAGTCTAAACGAAATGATTCTTTTTTGGCGATTAGTGATTTTAATCAAATTTATATCATCGGATTCTGACGAAAAAAAACAATTTCCTAAAACAGTTAGAAAACGTCATTATTATATTAATAATAAGTGAGAAATTACCCATGTGAATGTTTATATGGAATCATATGGTGATCATCACAATCAATATGAAATACATAAATAAATTTTTAACAACAAAAATTAGTGATTTCAAGCAAATTTATATCATTAGATTCGGACGAAAAAAACAATTTCGTAGAACAGTTAGACAACGCCATTATTATATTAATAATAAGTGAGAAATTATCCATGTGAATGTTTTTATGGAATCATATGGTGATCATCACAATCAATATGAAATAAAAGTGAAGGAAAAATTATAATGATAAAAGTTATTCTAAAAAATCATAAGATAAATGTATTTAAGCCTTGCTTTTTAAACACCTTAAGTGTCCTAAGATGATTTAAAAACCAAAAAATTAGAGTGAGATTCAATCTCTAGTGTCTATGCTCCTCACACTCTCATGAAGACTTACCCCTTCTTTAAACCATTTATGCAATGAGTTTAATTATATAGAGTGTGTTTTTTGCTTGCATGTTAATACTTATTGCCCTTTAATGCACTCGGTAACTTTAGAGTAATTAGCTTAGATCCATCTTAACTTTCAATCTATCAAGTGTCGAGAAGAATCACAATCCTTGAGGTGCAAACATTTTCTCTAGTTTTGCACTCTAAAAAAGGTTTTCACCTTAATAGAATTGATCCCTCTTGACGCTTGATGAATCTAGATTGCTTTTTGTTTTTAAAATATATGGTGGACATATAGTATTTATTGTATTATTTTTATTTTAAAAGGTATATGGCCGACATATAGTATTTTGATGGACATTTGCCAGCATTACCCATGTTACATTACACCATATGTGTCACACTAAGCTATAAAGGACCTCTCAGTGCAATTACCAATATAGATCCATCTAAACCATGATCTAATAAGCACCCAGAGGAATCAAAAGAAATAGAGTATGATTTGTAAATAGTAGGTTTATGGCTTGTTAGCTCCCAGGTTCTCACTTGGTGTAAAAGTATCCAAGCACAAGTTATGAGACCCCAAGGGCAACTTAAGCAAGCTACCCATTGTCACCTCGGTGGCCTTGCCTTTCTCTCTTTAGAATAGATGAACTCTAGCCTAGGGGAGAATCCATATGGTTAACTACACTGAAGATGTTGTAGATAAAGTGGCGGCAAAGGAGCTTAGAAAACAAAAAAAAGAAATGGAAATATTTTTGTATTTTTGGTGGTGGATGAAAGGGAAGACCAATGGCTTATTTTTTTGGGGCTATGGGGCCATGCATGCAACTTTAGAGGGAAATTCTATGAAATATTTCTTTAAGAGTCGGTTGGGTTGTAAAACACAATCCAAAACAACCCTAAATTTAGTGGATAAAAATTACAAATTAGAGGAAGGAAAGGGACTATGTGGTGAGATCCACATTCAAGACAACAAAAGGGTGGCTTTGCCTAAAATATTCAAAGTATGTGTTCACTCTTAAGACGTCTAGAGCGTGGGTTCTTCTCTATAGAACAAAGAAGCAAAAAAGTTAAGGAGTAGGGTCTACCACACATAACCTCTTCCATTGTAGGAAGACTACTCTTCTATGGCCCTTAAGTTGCCTTTGACAATACACAACCTGGAATAAAACCACCAATACACACCAAGAATATCTGCCACACATTCAACAAAGTTGTACATCCATACCACAATAGTTTAAACATTATTCCATGGGGTTCCATTGTGATTTTTATCACAATGGATTGGCTTACAACATGGTGTATGTGGAGTTTTGGATGGATTTGGAGGTATACACTTTCAAATTTTGCTTGGAAATTATGATTGAGTTTCTCTTGGATAGTCATGATTAATGGCCCATATATTTGCATGCCTTTTTCTTAATGGATCAGCTTATTTGGTGATGATGCTTACATCTTGGCATCATGATATTATTCCTTACACATTTGTATGGAGGTCTAGTTGCATTGATATTGTATGATGAGATATGACTCTTCTTGAGGAGTGCCCAAGCTTACTTGGAGATTTTAGACACTTGGAACACTCTATGATGATATTGGTTGTCACTATTAAGCGCTCCCATCTTTGATGTATATTTATATAATGCTAGCCTTCACAATGACTAGTTGTCAAAAATACTATCATGATTATAATTTAACCTCTTTCAAAGAAAATCTCTATACTTACACTTATAAATATATACATTTAATTTTATATATTATTATTATCTTCTTTTTTTGCAAATAAATATTTTATTGCCATAGAATGTCATCAGATCAGTACACATGGAAAACCCGGCCACCTATTATGACATACAGATGGAAACCAGAACATGTGGCCAAATGTTTTGGTTTTTGTTGAAGTTTGAGAAAACAGGAAACATAAGACAAAATGACTCTAAAACTTTCGCTATGATCGCCTTGAATGGAAATGCATAGTAATAGAGAAGAAAGACAAAATTAGACAGTAGGCAAACACGTAATGTCATTGTCACTAGGAGGTTAAGGTCAGGTAGGAACAAAAACATATGGTTGGTAGCAGGTCGAACATCTTCGTTTGTCTGGTTCGTCTGAGAGGGAGTCAAATAACATATCCAAGTGACTATTGAGGATGGTATGGCGGTGAAATTTCTCTGCCATATCCCTTCGCATAGTGAAGACAAGGTATAAATGCTCCTGTGAGAGGTGGAAAATTTTGATTGTCTCTGGCTCTGGAGCTATAACTGGTGGAGGTTGACTGAT
This sequence comes from Picea sitchensis, assembly GCA_010110895.2. Classification (NCBI taxonomy): domain Eukaryota; kingdom Viridiplantae; phylum Streptophyta; class Pinopsida; order Pinales; family Pinaceae; genus Picea; species Picea sitchensis. Next base: position 19,788 of record SNQJ01S0054287.1, on the reverse strand, counting down.
TGGATGGGTCTCCTCGTTTTTCTCGCCGGAGGGATTTCTTCTTCTACTATGAATGTTTCCATTGCCAAAGTGGAGTCAATTTCTTGTGTAGGTTGTCTAGAATTGCGGGGAAGTGCTTGAATGTCAAAGGATGTGAATAGGAGGGAGGCCAGAGGGGCTTGCGGCGGGATTGAAGGATGATCTTCTTCAACATAATCCATGGGAGAAGCTTCTTCCAACCAGTTCTGAGCAGAGGATGGAGAAGGTGTATCAGAAGGGTCGTTGTGGCTAGCAATAGAAATGTTAGTCGTAAAGGGAGGAGAGGAGGATCCAAGCCTGCGCTATCGGGCCAAAAAATTATAGTAGGTCAGCCCACGCTTAGGATTTCCTCTATCTCTTGACATGGGGGAGGGTGGAGCGAGATTGGAAAATAGGATCAGAGTAGAATAGTAGGAGGAGAAAGAGTCAGAGTAGACGCAAGAAGCCAGAGATAGAACCAAAGAAAAATAGCAGTTTCCATTTCCTACGTCCCGAATATTAGCTAAATTGTCAAGGTGAAGTGCTAGAAGGGTCAAGTTGAAAGGTCTCGTGTGAATCGTACCAGTCTAGGCTTGTTGTTGTTTTAGCATTGAGTGTGCCATTAAACCAACCCTTGTGTGCAGGCACACCTTCGATCCTGACAAATGAATGCCACTCATATCGAGTAGACTGAAGGAGGGGGTGGCGGTAGGGGCTATTAACTACTCAAATTGCATGGTTTCCAGTTGTCACTCCATCCGGGGGAGGACAATCCCTAAGTGCAATCTCCAATCGTTGAAGTAACAACAAAGGTGTTGGGAGATGTTGGTCGTCTATTAGGATATCCTCTTCTTCAGAGGAGACTCCCTCATTGGCTAATATATATGCAACCTTATTCGCTTCTCGTCACACACAAGAGGAGATGAGGGTGAGAGAAGGACGAAGAAGAGTACTTAACATGTCAAGCAGACCAAGGAGCCTCCAACTTGGGGAGACTTTCGCAGGATCAGACCCATCGATGATTTTGGTGGCTAGCGATATAATCACTTGGGAATCCCCTTCAATAATTAGTTGATTTAGGTATTGGCTAGTGGTGAGTTGGATTCCTTTTATAAGTCCCCATAGTTCCGCATAATTATTGGTGTCATGGCCCAAGTGTCATGCTAGGATGTGAATGATCTTCATTGTGCAATCCTAGAGAACTACTCCATAACTTGTCGGACCAAGGTTTCCCTTCGAGGCACCATCAAAATTTAGTTTGATGAAACCTGGAGGGGGGCAAAGCCCCGAGGCAGGACTAAGGGATGGAGAACCAGAACGAAGAGTAGTGTTGAATGAGGTGCAAGAGAGATTTAGCTTCCAGTTTATATATTATTATTATCTTAATTTTATTTATTATTTTTATTTTTACAATTATCTTCGTGTAAAACTTGTCATGACATGCACTCATAGATATCTACATTTAGATATTGGCATGCACTCATGTATATCAACATTTAGAAATTGTCTATGTATTGAATCTTCTCTTATTTTTTCCATATGTTTAACATGTATATGTATATATCAACATTTAGAAATTGTCTATGTACTGAATCTTCTCTTTTCTTTCCATATGTTTAACCTGTATGGGCGATATCCTCTTTCTTGTATGAACCTCATGGATAAAACTTTTAATCTCAATCATGTAATATCAATGTATTTTATGAATTATTTTTCATTTATCCAAGTATTGTTTGAGTATAATGGACCTTTTACTTAATTCAGTAGAGGTTATAATTTCCTACTCATGTAATTGTTAATGACCATCCATGATTCATTCATTTTCTTCTCTTTTTTCTTTGGTAATTAATATGTTTTATGTCACCTCCTAGACATAATCAAGTTCGGCGTTTGACCCTATGTGATATATCTAAATGTTTAAAACATTAAAAATTATACTGATGTGATATCAATAACGTATGTACTATTATTTATCTTCTTCAAAATTTTGACCGCTTAATTTATCTTCTTCTACTTTAATTTTTTGTAGATACTTTTTGGAAGTTGGCTTTTTCTTTAGGTCGATCATCACTTGTTTTTTCAATTTGAAAATCCCTTTCTCTGTTATGGAAGTTTGATTGTGCCTTGTACTATTATTTTATGTAATTTTTGTTCTCTCATATTCGAGTTTTTTGAATATATTTTACAAATGATTCGACATCTTTGTTTTTTTACATATAAATTAGTAACTTCATTAAATCTACATTTTTTTTCAAGTTTCTTTCATAAACTATAAACTATTTGGAATAGCGATTTTCTAGTACATATGTTCACAATAAAATTATATGTGAATTTGTCATGTGACAAGGCCAAGCCCAATTGTGTTTGTCACTTTCCAATAATATCCTACAAGTTCTCTAAATTTCGATTTATCACATATTTTTCCTATGGTCTCATGTATATGTGAATTTGAATTTCCCCTACAGTTTGTTGTTCAACTTGTGCCATAATGTTCACTAAAAATTATTAAGAAAATGAGTATCCTTATCACAATTAATTAATTGCTTTGGGTATTCCATGCAAACATTCAACTTCCTTTAATTGTCTTGATGGCATCACATCTCTTCTTCCAAGGAATAAACTATACCATTTTTAAAAAGTACTCAACACCAAAAAGAATAGAATCATTGCTTCTATGTGTTTAAGGTAATCCCAAGACAATCTCCATAAAGATGCTTCCCAAGGTATATCTACTATCTAGTATTGGCAATGGCATATACAACCTAGTGCTTTGTGAACATATTTTTACACATTTTGGTAAGTGGACACATACAAGTCAACATCTCTATGCATATGTGGCAAAAAGAAACTCTCTTTGACCTTACTCAAGGTATTATCTCCCCCTAAATTCCCACCAAATCTTCCATCATGCAACTCACTAACCAAACCAACTTTTGTCTCATAAACCCTGTAAGAGTACAATTCCTTTCCACACAAAAAAGGTACATATCCAATATAAAATCATCTTTGAAAGAAACTTCAACTACACCCACGTGAATTGAATATACTCAATAACTTTACCAAATAAATCATCAACCTTATATGCTTCATTGAATGACTCAAATCCAACAACACAATTCCTCATTATCACAATCAAGTGACATCTACTCAAAGATTCAACAAGAGAATTTGTTGCTCTATGAGGAAGGAACTCTTCAATATGATACCCATTTGGCATGTGATGATACGAATTTTCTTGAAATTATATAGTTAAGTGTTTATTGATCAATAAACAAAATAAATTATTTATGTAACCGTTGGAGTGCCTCCCATGCTTTAAGCTTTATACAATGGCATAAAGTTCCACTTCATAAGTAGAATACCTATGTTTGGTTTCAATTAGTTAGCTTCTCGGTGAAGAATGTAATAGGTCATCTCTTTTGATGTAATGTTCCAGTAACAACTATCTTAGAAGCATTACATTCTACCTAGAAGGTCTTGTCAAACTTTTAAAAAGCTAAAATTGAAGGTTAAATCACATTTTTCTTCGTCAACTCTATACTCTTTTTGGACATTGTCATCCAAACCAAAATTCCCCCTTGGTATAGTTAATGGTGCATGTATGTAATTTAAATTTCTAGTGAAAATTTTCAGTTATGATGTGAACTTTTGATGCACTTATGTCATTTTCATATGCCTTCACCTTATTATTTTTCATACTTAGATCTCCAATAGAGCTTACAAATCCCAAAAATACATGTCTTTGCAAAAATTCACTTCACTCCAAATTTACAAACAACTTCACTCCAAATTTACAAACAACCTCTCCTTTATAAGAAATTAAAAAACCAACTTCCAGTGATGTAAAAGATTCTCTCTCAACTTACTAAATTAAGAATATCATCAAATTAAGCAATTGCAACTTACAAATGTACTCCTCGAGTACATGATTCATCGTGTTCACACCTCTAAGAAAAAAAAAAAAAAATTAAAAAATTGCATAGGTTTTTATTATTAATGCATGGACCAAAATATAAAATAGGCTCCATTAAAACCTTTACAATTGGAAGCAGAAGATTTTGTGTAGGATTTGGCCTATAAACCATTATAGATATTCCATAAGATAGCTTATCATAATAAATATTATACTATTGCAAATACAATGATATTATACTTTAATGGGCAATAATTAATTGTGATTAAGATGTAATATTATAAGAAATGTATAGCTTTCATTATGGAAAATAATTGAGAAAATAAGAATAAAACTACAATAATAAAAAGAGCACAACATTGATAGATTGAAGACAATATGCACCTTAAAGAAACTAAAGGGGAAAATTGTTGATAGTATGGTAGTTGCGGGAGGTATTTACCTCCACGTGTAAATCTGACAAGGATAGAATACTCCAGGAAGCAAGAAGAAACCCTAATGAGTTGGATAATAACCCTAGAAGACTTGTCGGCTCAAGAAGATAATTTATATTAGGTTATTAGCCTCCAAGAGAAGAAGTCAGCCAGAAATAATAATATATACTGAACAGACAGATACCCAGAATGAGAAGTCGGCCTAGGAAGTTAGCCAGAATTAGTATAAATACAGGAGGCCAGTTCTCATTCTGGCAGGCAATCTTAGAATTGCAAAGCAACACTTGTGCGCATTACAGTTCCCAGTTTCTGCACAGGTTTGGAGGAGAGATGTCGTTGCAGCTGCTGCAGTTAGCAGTTATGCTTGGACTATCTCTTGGCTAGGGTTTGGACTATCTGATCAACTCTTATTGGTGCACTATCCTTGGGGAAAGGTGCGCTACCCTTTGTTTGGCTATCTAGCCTAGGGTTTGCTTCCAGAGTGATTCTCTGTCAAGGTTAAGGTGCTTGGAGCGTGGCTTCGGCCTATGGTTGGGTGATAAGGGTATTGTCAATGGTAAAATGAGCACATCCACTTATATTCTAACAGGTTATGGGCCCACACCTCCTTCATTCAGTCTAACCGCTGGAAGGAAACATAGTCATAAGGATATTAAGCTCGTTGAAGAACTGTCACTAGGGTTTCTAGCAGGAGCAGTCACAATAGCACTGTCGCTAGGGTTACTAGCAGGTGCAGTTGCAGAAACCCTAATCCTCTCGTTGAGGCACCTTAAGTGAAGGGATTGACCTAATTTCTAGATATATCAGTGTGCCCTATCCTAGCGCATCTCCTGGTACTCTCAACAAGCCAAGACGTCAAGTTTGAGCTTTTGGTCAAATCTAGGGTTGACCAAATCAACGCAGCCATGACTTACTCTATGAAGTCAGAGAACAAGTTAGATGGAGCTTCTAACTTCAAAGCATGGAAGACAAGGATTGATCTCATCCTTGCCAAGAATAAAGTGTTGGATATCGTGAAAGGAAAGATCATGAAACCAGAGTTTGAAAAAGGGAAAGAGAAGGAACCACAGAACGTTGCAGCCACAAAGAAGTTCAAAGACGGTGACATCAATGATATGAGTATCATAGTGGAATCTATAAAAGACAACTTGATACCCTACATATCCCATCTTGACTCATCAAAGAAGATGTACAATGCCCTAACAAATCTCTTCTCCGTCAGAAACATTGGACAAATTATGAGTCTGAAGAATGAGCTCTGTGACATGAAGATGAATGATGAGGACAACATAAAATCATATTTTGTGAGAATCTCTCAGTTAAGAGATCATCTACAAGCTATTGAAGAGATCATCTCAGAGAAGGAATTGATAAACATAGTACTCAATGGTCTTCCCAAGACATGGGATGCATTTGCCGCAAGCATGAACACAAGGAAGGAGTATCCAACATTTGAAGAACTTTGGAATTGTTGTGCTCAAGAAGAATCAAGGATCAGTGCAAAAGAGAAACCCCAAAAGAAGTACGATGATCAAGCCTTCACAGCAAGATTCAATAATTTTAGGAACAAAAGGAAGTTTGGTTCAAGGAGGAAGCCCAATCAAGAGAAAGACATTTCAGAAGTACAATGCTTCAACTGTCGAAAGTATGGCCACTACAAGAATCATTGTCCCGAGCTAAAGAAAAGGAAGGAGAAACACGGAGCATCAGTTGCCGAAGAAAATGAATCTACAAAGAAGACTAAGCAAGATGAAAGAGACTTCTTCTTCTAAAGGTAACAATACTCTTCTTATTCCTTCTACATATCTTGTTTGCATCGTCTCTATACATATCTTGTATATCTATCTCTTGGAAGATAATGTGTTCCAAGAAAAACTATATTGATGGAAGAACAACAAGATAAGGATTGATATCATTGGATAATACATGAAAGAATGAAATACATCAAGCAAATCATGTGGAAACAATTCAAGATAAGCCGAATAAATCATGAAGAGACTTAGAAGAAGCAAAGACATAAAGAAGTCAACAATCAAGAGGAAATTGGAGAAAGAGTTATGACGTTTTGTAGAAGACAACAAGACGGAAGCGTGAACTCTGTTAGACAGAGAGAGCCAATTATATATTGCAGAAGACAATAAGGATGCAAATAGAAGCGTGGACTCTGTTAGATGGAGGGAGCCGATTATATGCACTCATACATGAATCAAGGATTAGGAGGGAGATAATCCTATGATCCATTGAAGATGATGAAGTATATATCCATGGTAGTAACCATGAAAGATAGTACGTGCTCAGTTCAACCTCAAAAGAAGTCTTCTTCGAAGAGAAGCCTTAAAGTATCCCTGGTTGTTCATCCAGATCTATGATCCTATGATGAAAAGAAGTGGAATCTTTAGGGCATGGAATCTATAAGAAACTCCATGGACCCAAAGGCTAAAGAAAAACATGAGGAAGAACATGAAGATTCCAAGAAAGAAGAGAAGCTTGAACAACCAATCATTGTATCGAGAATCACAAGATTACGAGCCTAATATGAAAGCAATCAAGCAGAACTGAAAGTTGTGATGAAGAACAGTGTACGAAAGACTTATGAATGAAATCATTGCAAGATCCAGAACTATAGGTTCTCCCAGATGGAGGGAGAAGACTATGATTGCTCGTTCGGGTAAACCAGACATACCTCTACATGAGTCATTATATCATCCATGGGTTGGAGTGCTACATCAAGATGAATGCAAAGATTGTTCTCCAGAGTGA
>SNQJ01S0054285.1:29804-47879 GCA_010110895.2 Picea sitchensis | reverse complement strand
TAAGAGGACTTCTTAGAAGGTTCTACTTCTAGAAGATTCCTCCTCTAGAATGTTCTTAGGTGATGGTAGCACTATATAAAAGGATTCAAGCAATGTAATGAGACAGGAAGAGAAGTATTGTATTTGGAGCGGTAGCTCAATAGAAGGATGCCCCCTCGAAGAGGCAAGTGAACAAGAGAGGATCCCTTCCATAATAGGATCCATTGTATGGTGTTGTCCTACCTCAAGGGTTTTTGTAATAATAAAGTGTGGTTTCTTCTATCTTGATTTGTGGATCTATTGTGTATTCAGATTTGTAGTGATTATATTTGTATATCTATTTTGGTTCTTAACAGTGAGGGTGAGTGAAGAGACACCAAATTTCATCCACCCATCTAATATAATCTCAGCTGTTAGATTAGAAAACCCCTCACCTTCCCTCATGAGGTCGACTTGGGCAAGAGGGTGCACCCATTCTTGGGTAGTCGAAGCATTCTTGTTGAGAGAACAAGAGAGAGAAAGAGAGAGGTTGAGCTGAAGAAAAGAGACAGCAGCTGCAATTTCTGAGAGTATTGGCATGCATTCCAAGGTTGTCGTATAGCATTTTATTGGCACAGAAATTGAGTCTTAGCAGAGTTTTGGCATGAATTTTAAGACAGTCCGTACAGCATTAATTGTTGGGACAGCCGTAGAGTTGTACAAATTTCTGGTTCAGAAATCGAGGAGCAAAGCTACAGGAATGTCCAGATAAGTTTGTGTAAATTTCTGAAGATGAATATGTTGTAAAAGAATTTCTCAGAAGCTTATAAATAATACAAAGCCCTCTCTCACTGATTTTCCCCTTGTGGGTTTTTCCAGGGTCGAAGTTAGAACGAAAATCTTTGTGTCTATATTTTCTGAGTTTTGCATACTGCTAATATTTTATTTCTGCGTTGAAAACGATGTTCAAAATCCTCATGTTTCAGTTCTGAAGTTTATTTTCTATTAAGTTTTTATATGCTGAAACACTGCTGTAACATATGCTGAAATAGTGTTGAGACATATGTTGAAACAGTGTTGTAACATATGTTGAAACAGTGTTGAGACATATGCTGAAACATTGTTGTGACATATGCTGAAACAGTGTTGTAACATATGCTGAAACAGTGTTGAGACATATGTTTAAACACTACTGTGACATATGCTGAAACAGTGATGAGACATATGATGAAACAGTGCTGAGACATATGCTGAAACAGTGTTGTAACCTATGCTGAAACAGTGTTGAAACTGGAGTTTCGGCATTTAACTTTGGTTGAAAAATCAGCGAGACTGAAACTGGGTTGGGGTTTGAAAAAATTTTAACACACCCATAGTTAGTTAGTTGGATGCAACTTGTAATAGATAAGTATTCTCATACCCTATGAAATTGAGTTGTAATTATGTAATGAAATGGGATATACTATGAATGACCCAGGGATGTGTATGTTTGCTTAATGGTTATACTGTATCTCTTTATTCTTGTTTAGATTGTGTATTTAAGCAAGTATGGAATTGTCTGATTTGTACGCATAAATGCCTGAGCCATGTGGTGACTTAGGTTAAAATAAGAGGATTGTGAGTTCGTCGACCTTGGGCACAGTTACCCTAAGTCTCCGGGAGGACGGAATCTGTTAATCTTAGGAGAGGTAGTGCAGATATGCACATAATCTCTATAGAGAAAGCAGAGACTGAGAACTCCTCAAGTTTTAAACTTGATAAAGGAGTGCAAGGGGTGTGAAGAAAACCCTTCTAAGCGTTAAGTTCAAGAGAAAGAGCACAAATCTCTTAAGCCCTCAGAGCTAACAAAGATCAAGAAGAGTAGCGAGGCTAAAGTACCGAAAGGAAAGGTTCACTTGTTTGGAAGATGAACAGATGAAATATGTTCAGAAGAAGCCATATCCTGTTGTGATAGTTGGATATGGAAAATAGCGTGGGAGTTAACCCTTGGAGTCATTCGGACTTCGCGATTTTGGTGAATTGAGAAAGTTCATCGTAAGGGAGGTAAAATCCCTGAAGTTCAGAAGTCCTGAAGTTAACTCTAAGACTTAGATTTGAGGATGCTCAGGAAACATCCCGACCGTCAGATCTAGGAAGTATATGATAGTCAAGTTACCCGAACTACCAATGACTTAATAATATGATAGCGGAGATGGATGCGAGCCATTTAATAGGAGGAGAGGCCATCCTGGTCATCAGACCAACTCAAATACTCACTGGAGTTACCGAATCAAACACCAGTCACATGATTTAATCGATGATTGGGAATCATTACGGAGCGCTAAGGTGAAAGTAGCGGATGCACTAGTTTGTGTCCCGCAATTCACCAACATCGTTGATCTAGTCAGGCTGGAAGACCAACGATTCCAGGTTAAACCAAGTTGGGAAAGCACTTTCTAGATTGTGGAGGTTGATCTCTTTGATAAAGAGCACGCATGTTGAGGACCCACAATTTCTGTGAACCGTCGATCGATGGACACCTAGGTATTGGTTGGATCATGACTATTGGACCCTAAACCGTCAGGAGATGGATGGTCGTGAGCCCCTTAGGAAATTCGTGGAGTAATGGATTCCTTCGGTATCGTCGGTCTGAGAGAATCAAAAATCTCAGAAGAGATAACATTTTCAAGAGCAAGGGTGATATCCAAGATAGTCGGGCTCGCAGGAGGAATGAAGATTGAGGCCTTTGAACATATACAAAACCCTTCTAAGTCAGAAGAAGTTAAAATCTCATGAAGAGGAAGAGCGACAGCTGTCGTCATATCGGTTGTGGGGATAAGCATGGACCATTAGATCAACGTCTAGGGAAGTAGAGGAGAAAGCACTGAGAAGGAACAGATCCTAACTGTCGGATCTGAGCACAAGGGGACGATAGTCGTCTGAGCTAAGGTAAAGTGCATGATTTTTAATGCTTGTGTGCATGAGAGGGTTGACTAGACAAGGTCCCGAAGTCACAAATTGAATTGGGACCATTCAATGCTAAGAGGGACAAGTGGCGCAAGATCTACAACTCCTGAGTGAGAGCTTGTGGTCAAAGAAAGAGCAGAATCTCCGAAGACCCATAGTAGATCCTGACCGTTGATCGCCAGGAGACACGTGTCAACAGATCAGTAACTCTGGAGAAATCACTTTGAGAGTTTCAGTTGAGAGTTGAAACTCCCAAAGCCCTGATAGCTAGAGAGTCGAAGTGAATCTCAACCATTAGATTGAAAGGGACACGTGGTAGAGATCCATTGTCCTCGAGTGAAAGTAACCCGAAGACCTGAAAATAATATGAACACTCCGAGAGAATGTGATGGATAAGAGTTTGAAATCATCGAAGCCCGAACAACCATAGTAGTTGGAAGCGATCGATCTGAAGGAGGACACATGACATTAGATTTTGAACTACAGATAGAACGTTCCAAAGGAAATGAAGCAAGAAGGATTTGAAGTTTGAGATGTCCGATGGCCGAAGTCCTGAAGAGGACGAAAGTCGTCGATTTAAGGTGGTCGTGTGGCGCCAGATCTAGCACTCCAGGTATAGAATAATCCGGAGGAAAGTAGAGGGTGAAAGCGTCGGATTCCTGAAGTGGAATCTCAACCATTGAACGAGAAGGGAGATGAAGTTTGTTGATCCGGTCTTGGTTGGAAAGCGCTAAAGACCCGAAGTAGGTCCTGGTCATTGATCGCTAGGAGGGGTATGTGTCGATGGATCGGCATCTCTAGGTGAATTTCACTAGGGTTTCAGTTGAGAATTAAGACTGTAGAACTCCAAAGACCTGAAGTGAATCTGGACCATCTGATCCAAAAGAGACGTGGTGTAAATCTATGGATTCTGGGTAAATTCCTGAAGTAATTCATAGCCACCAGATTAAGGGAGATGTGGCATAAATCTATGGATTTCGGGTAAGAACCTGAAGTAACTAACAACCATCCTATTCGATAGGAAACGCAATAGCAATCCGTATACATTGAGGGGGAGTCAAAGTCGAGAATTGAGAAATCTAATTTCCAAAGACGCGAAGGGATCACAGTCGTTGATCCGAGAGAGACACACGTCAGTGGATTATCAATTCTGGATAAAATCCATTGGGGAAAAATGAGAGTTTGAGAACTGAAACTCCAGAAGGTCGGAATCACAGAGGAAATCGTAGCCACACATCTGTAGTGATAGGTGTCAACATATCTTCCACTTCAAAAGTTAGCTACTAAGAAAGAAGCGAGGGTTGAGAGTTGAAACTCCCGAAACCTGAATCACGAAATGAATCACAATCATTGATTTTGAGAGGACGCGTGGCAAACAATCTGCCACTCTGGGATAAATCACTCTAAAAGAAGGAGAGGGTATTGAACAAGAACCCCTGAAGGCCGAAGAGCCAGAGTTCATGTGAACCACCTGATTTACAAGGACAGGTGTCAACAGATCTTCCACTCCGGGAGATAGCCACTGCAGAGAAAACAAGGTTTGAGAGTTGAAAACTCCAAATACCAAAGTCCCGAAGAAAATCATGTTCGTTGATTTAAAAAGGATGGATATGAGTCGTCGATTCAAAATCACCGTTAAGGTTGATAAGATCGACAGTCCCGTCGCATTGCAGGGACCAAAGGTGAACGAACCTTAAAAATTTGAGGGTTGTTGGCACAGGGGAAAACCCAGAGTTCAACACTTCAACAACGCACCAACAAAACCCTAACTACCAGTCCTTTCGAGAACACCTGTGAAGCATATGAAGTCTCACCCGAGGTATAGGAAGGGGTGGTTGTAGGACTCAGATGTCTGCAACCTTAGTTGGGACACAGATCTATGACTGTAACATCTTAACAAAGCACTTAGTAGTTATAATTCATCAATATTCAGTCTTAGTTTATAGCACAGTTAAACCCTAATAAAAGGTATGCACAGTATTCACATAGATTCAATAGAATCAATCACTAAGCAAACCAACATAGAACAGATCTAACATTCTTTCACATTATTCAGCACTAAGCTATCATATTAGATTCATCTATCATCTAACAGCGCACTAAGCATTGAATCATATAAACAAGAGAGAAACTATAAAGAACAAAGCATTCACAACACAGGATATACATGGTTCAACCCCACCCTGGGGCTACGTCCACCAACTCTTCATCTTCTTTATTAGCTTCTTTCAATCTTCTTACATGCACAAAGCCTCAAAATCAACTCCATAGAGGATAGGAGATCTATGCACCTCGCCAGATCCTCCTTCCCCGAGTAGATCTAGGCACAAAGCCTTACACAACCCTTTACAGTCACTTGCACTTAGCCTTGCAAGTCTTACACAGTATGCACAAAGCCAAATCACACAGATCTACTTTTTCACTTAGCAACAATGGTTCACACTAACTAGTCACTACTTCTTACATTGCCTAGCATCTATTTATACATTACAAAATAGGCCTAAGAATGGGTAAACCCATGGGTCGACATCCCCATACCCATTACATAAGCCCAAAACCCAAAAATACCTAAAAAGGGTTCGAGATCCTGTGATCTCCGCTTCGCCTTGTGCTCTGCCTTAGACAGCCTATCGAAGTCCCAAAAATAGGTAAAACATGACCAAGGATCCTCAAAACTTGGTCAAGGGCCAACAGGCCCCCAGCACTCACCTGTGACTCATCCTGAGTCACTTTGCTCTCGGTAATTCTATATCAAAATCCTCGAGATGCTTCGACCTATTGTTTTTCCACGGCCTCCTTCTCAGTGAACTCTTGGATTACTGCTTCGTTGACAGGTCCCTCTAAGAGTTGTTCAGCTGCAGTGACAACTTGCTCCAGTTCTGCTCCTCGGCGTTTGATCTCTATGAATAGTTGGAAAGCCTTGTCCTATATTGGTTGGAGCCTCTGAGTCACTTCCATGACTCTGCTCTGAATGGTGTGGACCTGCTATTGAGCAGTTTGTTGTTCTTGGGATCTCTTCATCCTCTCAATGGCTGACAAGGGCTTCGACTATGCATGTATTGTTTTTTCTTGTTTCTTTGCTTCCTAGAGTTGTGACTCCTGTGCCTTCAATTCAGGATCCTCAGTGAATCTCTCATAAGTCTGGGCACTGCGATCACTTAATTGTTTACATAACATGCGAGGGACTTGATTCTTTCAATTGTACCTCAAGCAGTCACTTCTCATTGATATTGACCATCCTGCAGAGTGTTGGGCATAGTTCATAGCTCCAAATATATGATTCTCTGTTGAGGCTGCTGGATGGTTTCCATGAGCTCTGCTACTTGATGTTCTACTAGTTCTTCCTCCTTCTTCTCCAAGCCCATCACAGAGCGAAGTTCTATGTTGACTTCTTATTTTACTCTGACCTGCGTAGCGAGCAACTTTTCTTTCTCCTATCAGATATTCACTCTCTCTTCTTTGAACTTCACTTGAAGGGAGTCCTCCTCCTATTGTGCAATCCTGCGTTGCTCTATAACTTCCTCGTGTGCTTGTTTTAAGGCCACTGTGGCTTGTTCCTTTTCTTCATGTACACGATGAAGGAGAGCTTCAGTCGCATCAGCTATTCTGTGAAGTTGGGTAGGCTCATCTCCCAACTCTTTTTCATCTGATGGCAGGGGCGCAGTGGACACTTTGTTGCTCGAATAAAAGGATTGTTGTACACCTCTTAGTTCCGATTAAATTCTATCATAAATGGCTTCTTGTTTTGCTTCATTTCTTTGCATGATCTCTTCCAAGGCATCTCCTACAGCTAAAATAATGAAGTCAAAGTCATCGACCATGAGTACATTTTTCATCTTTGTCTTATTGGATTTGGGCTTCTTTCACGATGAAGTTTTTGTGGGGGAAACCTTCCTTTTCTTAGATGGTTCGATGTCATCAGGGAGGTTCTGAGGCAATGTGACTTCTCCTTGCTTATCTTCTTCTTTTTATTTTTATTCTTTGTTCACTTCATCATCACCTCCTCTGCTAGGTGACTCGGATGAAGTATCTTCTAATGTGTTGTGTATTTCATGTACATCATTCTTCTTTTTGTTGCTTGGGGTATCATACTCTTCGTGAGTAACTATCGGATTTCTAATGAATTCTGAGTCAAATAGCTCTGCGGGGTCAGCAGGGACAAGGAGTTTTGCAGGCCAGTCTTTAATGATTTCTTCCAGGTCCTTTGTAGTAAGCTTATAGTAGTATTGAAGTTCTTCTTTGATTTCATCGGTGCGCACAATGATATAAATAAATTGCGTGTCTGTGCGGAAATTCATAAGAGGCTTGTACATGTCTAGGGTGTTCGGCATCATACAAGGGAAGGACTCAATAGCCCTCCTAAGATGTAGGTAGTAGGTATGAAATATTGCGTTTGACTACCACTATCTTCTCATATCACTCGAATACCAGAGCGTGGTGAACTTCACAGCGAGCAACTTGAATGACTCGATGTCAAGGAAGGTCGCACATTTCGGCATCTCCCAAGAAGTAAACGCGATGAGGATCAGGAGCCATCTAAAGTGGAAATCATATCCCTGATCATGAGTTTGCGGCAATCCAATTCGATCTAGTTAACTAGGTACTTCGCCCAGTTCATCTGTAGGCCTTCCACGCATTTTCCAGCGAGGTTAATGACAAACCCTATGACCTGTATGAGTCTATTCTTTCTTACTAGATTTCATTCAATTAATTGGCATGCTAGGCACATTGCTCCATTATGGATGGAGGATACCTTGTAGCCTCACATCCCCTTCTCAACATCGTCGTATGTATCTTTAATCGTTTGTGCCAAGGTGCAGTCTGTAGCTTTTTCTAGGTAGAAGTCTTGTGGGTCTGGTCCCTGCATGCTCAGTTTGGTGATCTTATGGATCAGTTCCAGATCGAAAGTGATATGTCTTTCCAACCACATATAGCCACCGTGGAATCAGGACAGAAGGAGCTTAACGTAGGAGTTAACCTCCTCATGCCTTCCAAATGTGGAATCTTCATTACATTCAAAATGGTGAATTGCGCGAGGTTCATAGTCCACATCTGGGGGATGATTTTTTTCTTCTTTCCCTTCATCTTGGTCAGATATGTATGAGGTGCGAGCATGCCATATCTCTTACGGTCTCCCAGGTTACAGTCACTGATTTTCAAGGTAGGAATCCTCTCTAGTTGTGGTATGGCTGCGTGTATCCCCTTCGGGAGATACGTAGTGATGACGGTGTAGTTGAAGTCCCTCGGGACACTATCAGGACTCACTACACTGGCTAGGGGTGGGATGTAATCGGGTAGTATGGACGGTAATAACTTCGCAATCACCAAGTCATCTCTATGCTTGGTTATTTTCTTAGTCGCAGCTCAGGATGGTCCAGATCCATGAGCAGTCGATGGGGAGGCTTGCACGCATCTCGTCGATGAAGCTTGTACACCCACAAACATTACCCTTTCAGTCATGAGGTCGATGAGTATCTCCTTCACAAAATATTTGAAGATAAACTACTCAATAAACTACTTAGATAAACTACTCAATACAATGGGATGGATGGTGATAGCTCAATTATCACTGTGTGAAATCAACTAATCTGTGAGCTCAGATAATCACGAGTAGAAAAAGTGCTCTCGGTGCAAGGCTCGACGGAATAAGTAGACAACTAGGTAAGAGATCTCTCCAACAGGCGAGAAGCCTTCATTAATTCAGTTATGTTTGTTATGGCGCGGTCCCAACGGTCTGATGGTGAGCTTTCTGGCCATAAATGTTGTTCTACCCATTCAGAAGTGTCGGGCTAACAGTCATAATGCCTCCAACGGTCATATTGCTTCACCATGGAGAAGTGCCATGTTGTGATATACTGATATCCCAATGTTATTGGATAAATCTGTAAGTGCGGACACAAACCGATCTCCCTAGATCCACCTAGATCTAGAACAAAGCAAGATAGAACATGACTCTTTCCCTAGATTTTTACCATTGAATTAAATAGGAGGCAAGAATAAAGAACATACCTTATTATCGCTTCCTATGGTCTTTGTTGCTCCCGCTTCGCTCCAGTGCTCTCGTGCAGTCAAGACCAAGACAACACAAACCAACCAAAGTGAAGAAATCACAATCTATTCAACAGTCAATCTATGTATATGATCAAGGAGTTATACAATAAAGTGGAAATAGCTTTATGGGAAAGGGAAATATTACTGTATCATATTAATGGAAAGTAAAGATTACAACCTGAGCCTTGATGTCGCAAACTTCCTTTCGATGGCCCTTGGCTCTGACACACACACTTGCTCACTTGCATGAAGAAAATCATCTCTTTTGGATGAACTTGCTAGAGTCTCCTAGCTGTTGTAGCATCAGTCCTTCACACAATTCTTTCACCAATTCTCCAATGAATCTTGCTTAACCTTATTGCTTAACCTTTTCCATGAGAATTCTCTCAATATATAGGAGAGAATGAATTAGTTACTTGGATAAGAATGATCCCAAATTATCAGGGAATCCAGTACTAGGATAACCATTCGAATGCCATCTCATCCTTCTAGAAGATTCCCTTCTAGAAGCATCGAGAATTCATCTTTTTTCTTTGCTTTAGAAAAATTTCGCATCTTAGCAGTTCAACACAGTGCGAACTTCTCGCACTTTGGCTTAAGGAAGCCTGCGAGAATCATGCATTCTCGCAGGCAAATATACTAGCAGCCTGCGAACAGTCTTCAAAAATGAGTTTTCTGGAAGAGATGAAAATAACTTTTTCTCAGGAGATAGTTCTTATGAAGAGCCTGAGTACACCATTATCAATACATCATCATGATGACCAAAATCATGGGTAACACCCAACGAAGTTCAAATTCTAGAATCCTTCCTTCTACATAGTTCCTTCTGAAACTTTTTGTAACTTTTCTATCTTTGCTTTATTATTATTGAGCTTTCTAGCCTTCTTCCTGGTGATCTTCGTCTCGGTATTCCTCTTTCCATTATGATTCTTATCTTCTCTTGGCATAGTAACTTCGTGTTGTTGATGGTATTTACTAGGGTTCAAGGGAAATACTTATTCTTTGTCTGGTGTAGGGTCTTTATTCTCCTGTACATGCAGGTGTCTCAAGTCCTCCTATGTTCTTTCAACTTCGACATCCAGATGTCTGGTCTGCAGTAGCTTCGACTAGTCTTCTTTCTCTTTCAATAAGTGTACGATTCTATTGGTCATGAAGTCTCTTAGGTATTTATTTTTCTGTTCGATGTATTCTTCTTCCTTTCTTCGGGTCTGATCCTTCTCAATCCAGGTTTTTCCTATTAATATAGAAAACGGGGCGTTGTTCTCAATAAATTTAACAACCTCAAAATCTTCCTATGTCGAATTTCCATGAGCACTCATAGATATCTGGGTAAGTCTTCCACATAGGGCTATCATATTTCCTCTAAATAATATTATTCCTCCCAATGAAGGAATCATAGCAGGATTCCCTAAAATTTCCCAAGTTCTCTTTGTCATGATATTCACATGTGTTTCCTCATCCAGAATGCAGTCATTGTCGAAATCTCCTATTCTTGTTCCTATTCATTCTTTTTCTTTGAAGATCTCTGGTAAGTGGATTTTTCTATGATCATTCAGGGTTTCTCTCATATACAATAGTGCAGTCTCTGATTCTTTCTATGGTTCTTCCATGGTCTTAGTTTCTTGACCTTTCTCAGGGTTTTCTTGTCTCGTATTCATTCTTTCAACCTTAGCAATCATTCTAGGGAAATCCAAAACTTCATGATCCATAACTTTACAACAAAGACAATTGGGTCTTCTACCAGGGCATTCCTTAGAAAGATGTCTCGGTATTCTACAATTATAACAAAGAGTTAATCCTCTCTTTCTCTTAAATGATCCCCAACCCTTCCTGTACTGCGCACTGGGATCATGGTAGCTAACCTGCAAAAAAATCTTCCTAGGAGCCTGCATCCATTTGTTAGTCCAAACATTCTTTCTATGCATAGGAATAACATATCTATCACGATTCTTATCAGATATACTCATATCAAATCTTATTTCTTCTAGTTGTGTCCTAGTTTTCAGGCTAGGACAAAATTTATCAAACATACCTTGATCCATATTTTTGAAACAAAATTTTTCCACTTATCTTACCTTTTCAATAAAACAATCTCACTATTCTTACCTTTATTAGAACACAAAGATTCAAGATCTTACCTCTTTTCTTCAGATCGTACTTCTCTTTTTAGCATAGAGATTTACAAGTCAAGTAGAGTACTGCACACTAGGGAAACTTATCTACGCACAGAGCTTTCTCTTTTCTTTAGTTCCCAGCAATCACAGTTTCAGTTCAAATCTTCGCACAAAGCTTCTTCTTCCTCAATTCCTAGCAATCACATTTTTAGGTCCCGGCAATGGAACCATTTGTTGGCATAGGGGTAGACCTAGGGTTCAACGCTTCAAAAATGCACCAACAAAGACCCTAACTATCGGCCCTTTCGGCAACACCTGCGAAGCAGATGAAGTCTCACTTGAGGTAGAGGCAGGGGTGGTTGCAGGAATCAGATGTCTGCAACCTTAGCCGGGACACAGATATGTGATTGTAACACCTTGAAAGAGCACTTAGCAGTTACAATTCATCAATATTTAGTCTTAGTTTACAACGTAGTTAAACCCTAATAAAATATCTGGGAAGTATTCACATAGATTCAATAGACTCAAGCACTAAGCATACCAACATAGATCATATCTAACATTAATTCACATTATTCAGCACTAAGCTATCATATTAGATTCATCTATCATCTAACAACACACTAATCATTGAATCATATAAACAAGAGAGCAACCATAAAGCACAAAGAATTCACAACACAGGATATACGTAGTTCACCCCCACCCTGGGGCTACATCCACCAACTCGCCATCTTCTTTATTAGCTTCTTTCAATATTCTTACATGCACAAAGCCTCAAAACCAACTCCACAGAGGACAAGAGATATACACACCTCACCAAATCCTCCTTCCCCGAGTAGATCTAGGCACAGAGCCTTACACAACCCTTTACAGTCACTTGCACTTAGCCTTGCAAGTCTTACACAATACGCACAAAGACAAATCACACAGATCTACTTTTGCACTTAGAAAAAATGGCTCACACTGACTAGTCACTACTTCTTACATCGCCTAGAATCTATTAATACATTACAAAATAGGCCTAAGAATGGGTAAACCCATGGGCCGACATCCCCATACCCGTTACATAAGCCCAAAACCCAAAAATCCCTAAAAAGGGGCTGAGATCCCGCGATCTCCGCTTCACCTTGAACTCCACCTTCAACAGCCTGTTGAAGTCCCAAAATTAGGCCAAACATGACCAAGGATCCTCAAAACTTGGTTAAGGGCCAACAAGGGTGGGCCATAATCCAGACCATGGTTTTGGAGAAAGGACACATGGAGGCTCAAGGTGAATTGCGGGGTGAAAAGTAGCTTGGTTTCAAACCACCCTTGGTTGCACCCGTAATCTCATGGTTACGTGAGGCCATCGCCCATGGTCATATCAAGGAAGGGGTTTATCAAAAAAGGAGCTAGCACCTAGAATCTGATATTTCGCAGGAGTGAAGGGGAAGGTCGCGGGTACCATTAGACCTACACCCGAAATTCGAAAGGGTCTACGTTTAATTACAGAACGAGACCATCAGGGTCTCATAGAGTCATTTGGCTTCAAAATCATAGATCCTTGACCAGAAGGTCACGCTGGTTCCCCAACTTTCCAAATTAGAAACCATGAATGGAGAATTTGTCCTTTAAGAAAAGCGAAAATGTTTATGCCCCATCGTGGGTATGTTACAAATTGGTATTAGAGAATGGTTACAGCACTTGGCCTGCTTGGGCTCATGTACGAGTCACGTAAGGAGGTATTGTTATCTGCACTTACTCCTTGAGGAGAAGGACTACAGATTGAACCAGTGATTTTGGGAATTCTTGTTGAATTTTAGCAGAATAATTTCTTTAGCCCTTTGTCAAAGTGATAACTACTCTTAGCAGAGTAGGGATATGCTAATTAGCATTTATAATAAGACTTGAATGTGGATAGCTGAAGGTGGCAAGGTTCTGTCAAGGGCGGATGAAGCCTGAAGGACGTATGACCTAGTGTTTGTAACACTACTTCTAAGCATGGGCAGTTGGAACTTCAGGAACTAATTATGGTGTATTATATAATGTTTAATACCTTTGTGGTATTAAAGGAATATGATAGGATCAGGTAGGATCCTTGGCAGTTATAGTTACTGCTTTAAATTAAAATCAGAGTATATAACTCCTCATGACTAGAGAAAAGTGAGATGGGTAAAACTCTTTGGACACTAAGGCAATAAGGTTTTCTTGCTAGACATTGTTGCATAAAGAGGAAAGTGACCCTGGTTGGTTATTTCCTTGAGAGAAGGAAACATCAATACGAGATATGACTGTGAGATTAGTTTTGTAAGTGACTAAAATCTTAAACTAAAGGACACTAATGATGAAATTAAATTATCAAGTGAATGCATGAGGTAAAAAGGTGCAAGAGATGCACCTACTTATACATGAATGTGTATACATGATCATAAGGATGATTGGAAGATCCTTGGGAAAAGGATATAGAAGTCTGATATGACCAGGTGTGTGAAGGACATGGAAAAAGTGCAAGCAATAAGCTAGCATGATGAATACTTATTTGTGTTTAATTATGCTTGAGTGCATGGGTTTAATGCATTGTGGAGCTTCTTAATATGAAGCATGGTATTAATACCAATTAGGTATGAATGATATTAAACGTGCAAGTGATGCACATGTATGATGTAAGAATATAGTTATAAGATATAATATGGTTTCCCTAATGAGTGAAATATAAAGCAAGAATTGCTCTTGTCGAGAATAAATGAATACTATGGATGCATGGATGACTCCATTCCGAAGAGTCATGAAAGTTTTGTTCCAAATAATATCTTGAGGGGGAATGTATTCCCTTTCCTCAGGAAATCCTAATATAATTAGATAAAAAGGCTAAATGAGCAAAGATTCTCTGTTGTCATAATGAGAGGAAAATGATTGTGCCTTTGAGAATCACATAAGAAGGATTGTGAACAATCCTGAGTTAACTGACCTTAAAAGTAGAGATGTAGGTGGGCTCCGAAACATACCTATGACCGCTATAGGTAGGATTAGGATTATGAATATGGTTAAGTACATCATGGATGTAAGTTAACAAAACTAGAGTATGTATGGATACATAATTTGGGTACATGACAAAGATGCATGTTTATATTCCTTATGGGATATTTGGTAAATTGTTAAAGTTAATTCAAGGTTGAGGCGATCACAAATAGTGATGGATATGCAATAAGGAATTTGCATGTTGAAGGAGTCCCCTGTGGAAGAAATATGTGAAGACTCTATCTGGAAAACAAAGTCACAACCTTAAATACTATTGAGAATTAAGAAGTGAGCCACAATCTTATATATATATACCAGAATCCTGGATTACATTTTGAAAAACATCATGTAATGAATAGAAGATTAATAAATGAATATTTACCATTCTGATAACCGAATGGTAATGTGTAGGATGCACAGGTTCATGACCCATTATGAACAAAAAGGTTTTCTATTAAAGCATGTTGTTGTATTCCAAAAAGGTTAACCAAGGTTGCTCAAGGAAAAGAGAAGGAAGATCCCAGCAGGGAGTAAATTTCAAAAGCAGAGAAAAGACAATGAGGCCTTAGAAATAACTTAGTTGGGATGAAAAGTCCTAGGAGATATAGAAAGAATTTGAAGAAGGGGAGAGCCTCAATTATTTTCTTGTTGTGTATTATGTTTTTCCCTGGGATGAGAAAGCTAGTACGCTTATGAAAGTAAATGTTTTGACACCATAGTGATGATGGTTGTATTACTGTAGAAATGATTGAGAACTGTTGTGTTTCACTCGTGAAAACATTAAGGATAATGTGATGAAGTGTATACAGATATGCTAGGACATGTCTGAAAATGTTTTATTAATTTGAATGTTATGGTACTTGCATTTTTAATTTACATGACGACTAATGTGTTTATGATGTATGTCATGTGTAGAAATAAATAGATTGGAACTATTGAGAAAGACAGTTGCCAATAATGAATAGCCTCAATCAGTGGATGATTATGAGAAGGTTCTTGTTCAAAGATTGTTGAAGGGACTTTAAAAGTCCCCATGGAGCACCACTGATGGGGTAATATCAGAGCGGGTGCTAGCAGCCAGAACAGGTATGAAGGGATTGGGTAAGAGTCCCTTCTAAAATGTTTTATGATCTTAATGTTATGTATGAAACGTTGAAAGGAAGTTGTATGCCTTGGATACCCAAGTGGGGCATGATTCAGTAAGGAGAACCTGAATGATGGAGGTGTGAACCTTTGGTGGTAAATACTGATTGTAATCCTTGGAAGAATTCATGAATTGATATGTCATGAATACATGGACCAATCAATGAATGATTGGAAACAAAAGTGGTCATAGATAGCACACTGCATGGAATGAATTAAGGGAATGCATGTTGCCTAAGATGGCAAACAATGGATTTTTCAATAAGAAAGGAGGACCTTCCAATGTTTTTCTTACATTATGTAAGCATTGAAGGAAAACTAATTTGGGTGGCCATGAGTGTTGGCACCCTAGTTATCAATGGGGGAAGAATGATTAAAGGCATTCATATGAAACTTTTTAGTTTCATGAGTGATGATTTGGAAATCGTGATCATCCTGTAGCCGGAAGCATAGTCATGCTGCAACAATGAATGAGAATGAATAAACCATATGGTGAAAAGTTGGGCTAATCTCCCACGCACCATGACAAAGTACTTGTCGTAAAGTGTGGGAAACTTAAAATCAATGCAAATGTGCATTGGGTATGAGGCCACGAATGTTGGCACATTCATTAAGGTCAATTGATATATGAATTACATTCTGAAAAATTTGGTAGGTTGAAATGATGCATAGGTAAGGGATGATGTATCCTTTTTCTTTGTATCCTTGAATAGACGAAAATGACTTGGACTGTTAGTATGCTTGATTTTGAAAATGTATTGTGCATGGAAACTAACAATTTGTTTGGCTGAGGAATGTTGAAATTGCAGGAGGAAATGGGTCTTGGATATGGCAGTATTGTAAGCCCATAAGGAAGACCAATTGCCTACTGATCCAAACTGCAAGGAATGGTATTTCCTTTTTGAGAAAGTGAATTTGATTTTTAGTATGCACAATTCTGAAATTGTTTGTGATGATGTTATAAAGGTGCAATAAAATGTATGTGCATGGAAACTAACAATTTGTTTGGTTGATTGAAGTTGAAAAGTGCACGAAGCAAAGGAGTCTTGAATATGGCAGCGTTGTAAGCCATAAGGAAGACCAATTTTCTGTTGAGACAAACTTCTATGGGAAGGAAAGTCCCAGAATTATGAATATGTTTCCTGTGTGAAACAAATATGGAAACAAAATGTAGAATTTGGATATCTGTGGGTCACAGATTTACACAAAAAATTTGAATTTAAAATTTATGATGATGCCTCATGAATTTTTATATACCTATGATACGGGTGATAAAGAGTATTATCTGATTGCATGAAATAGAGATTGATTTGGGAGAAGGAGAGTAACCTTCGTCCCTATCTATGATTGAGTTAGGAGAAGGAGATTAACCTTCGTCCTTAACTTTAGCTGAGTCGGAAGGTTGTCAAGCTGTAAAAGCATGAAAAATGGCTATTGTTGAGCCATGAGAACCCCGTGGTAAGCCATGATCGCCTAGAATATTTTTTTTTGAGGTAACACAAGCCAGAGGGACACCTCGAAAAAGAAAGTTTGAGGGATGCCTCGACTGTAAGACTTGATAGAGTCTCTGTAAATTATTCCTGGGCGAGAAAACCTTGGCAAGGCAAGATGGATCACCCGAGGGACTGTATAGAAGAGAAGGGAATGCCTGAGCCTAGGCCTGGAGAGTGAGTGACTGCAATGAAGAGGAGACCTTAATAATTCTTGTAAAATATTTATTGTCATCATGCACATGATGGGTATTTCTTCCTGTGTGAGAAAACCTTGGCAAAGCAAGATGGATCACCCGAGGGACTATATAGTAGAGAAGGGGATGCATGAGCTTGGGCCTGGAGGGTGAGTGACCGCAAGGAAGATAAGACCTTAATAGTTATTTTAAAATATTGATTGGGATCATGCACCCAATGGGTATGTCAAGGAAAAACAATGAGCCTGGATAACAAAACAACCATGTGGATACAAATCCATAAACTGCACAGATAATTATTGTGCTAAGATTATGAAATTTTCCTAGAAATTTGTATGCAATGTTTTCACATAAGACTATGATTTGTTGGATTACTGAGAGGGGGGGTGAATCAGTAATAGAGTAATTATAATCTTTTTTCTTCAAATGTTATATCAATGTAGAATTATTATCCAATAATGAGAAATAATAAATAAACAATCACACACATACACAATACCCCAATGTTTTACATGGAAACCCAAATCGGGAGAAAACCACGGAATGCTTTTTATTATATTTCTTGAAGCATTACATTCATTGGAAGCACCAACTTCCTTTGTTTTCCAGTTGCAACTGGAAGGAGGCTCCAACCCCCTGGTTTTTCAGGCTACAACCTGAGGGAAGATCCAACTCCCCAATTCTTCGGCTACAACCAGAAGGGGGCTACAACCCCATATGTTCTCTGACTACAACCGGAAGGTGGATACAACCACCTATCCTTGCCCTATCCAACCACCCTGAAGTATAAGTAGAATGATGGAACCACTGTCAACCTGTCAATATGAGATATACTATTGTACAACTGTATCAACCTGTACCACTTCCCTATATCCAATCTGTACAACTGCCCTGTAATCAAACTGTACCTGAACTGAACATGTATCTACAAAAATACAACACATACATGACCTGTAGTGATGCATCCCATGTATGTACGCGCCCTATCTGTTATGCACTCCACGTATGCCTTATGAAACTAGGGTTTCTTCCCTATCTTCATGTAGCCTTACACTTTCCTTATTTTAGGGCTTCTTCATTTAAAATAATTTCTTTTTGCAAAGCACTTTGACTCTTGGGGGCTTCTATAAGACTCATGAGGGTTCTCCAACTTCATATGGTCATAACTCTCTAACC
>SNQJ01S0054285.1:4645-29754 GCA_010110895.2 Picea sitchensis | reverse complement strand
ATGTAGCCTTACACTTTCCTTATTTTAGGGCTTCTTCATTTAAAATAATTTCTTTTTGCAAAGCACTTTGACTCTTGGGGGCTTCTATAAGACTCATGAGGGTTCTCCAACTTCATATGGTCATAACTCTCTAACCGTGAGGATTTATGTGATGTTCCACATACCCCCAAAAACGACATGACAAGCACTATCCATCTAGGATATTTTCCCTGACAAATTCCTTGTCCTTCAACTCACTATTCTATAATTAAGCATGGTTTCTCTTACTCCACAAAGCATCTTCCAATGAGGGCTTTCACCATAAGGGGACCACTTTGGATTTCATCCATATTTACTTCTTATCAACCATGATGAGATAATAATGAGTCATATTTACATCAAACAATCTTGGGTCCATTACCCAAACCTTTGTGTTGCAGGTATTTCTTCAAGGGTTGACATCAATGACAACTAACCTAAATCAAAAATGTCCCCCTTTGGCATTGATGGAAACACTCTGATGCAATACTGAAATCATATCACTCATGCTCCCCCTAGAACCATGCCTCTATCCTATGCATCTAATAAATCTTCTCCCCCTGGAACCATGCCTCTATACTTTTCATCTAATAGATCTCTCCCCCTTTTTCATCAATGAAAAAGGTATCTTTCCATCCGGGGTTGCTCCTCCTGACTGAACTGTCCTCTTGTGGTGCTTCCTCGTGTAAATCTAAGACATATAAGATAAGAATTCAAAAATCATTCATTTTGGAGTAGAAATAACTCCAAGTCTTTGGTGACAATATTCAAAGGATTCCTATGGAACTGGTTTTGTAAAGATATCTGCCACTTGTTCTTTTGTGCCCACATGCTCAGCTCTGATATTCTTTTCTGCAACCTGCTCCCATAGAAAATGATACTTGATTGGAATGTGCTTCGTCTTGGAGTGCATCACCAGGTTTTTTGAGATACTGATGGTGCTTGTATTATCACAATATATTGGAATGGGCTCATCATACTCAACCTTTGTATCTGTCATAGTTTGTTTCATCCAAAGAACCTGTGCACAACATGATGTTGCTACAATATACTCTGTCTCGACTGTAGATAAATATATTGATGATTTTTTCTTGCTTAGCCATGATACTAAACACTCACCCAAGTAGAATGTTGCTCTACTGGTGCTTCGTCGGTCATCAATACAACCTGCACAATCTGCATCTGTGTAGGCAATAAGTGATAGATCCTTTCCTTTTGGATACCATAATCCAAACTCTTATGTTCCTTTGAGATATCTAAAAATCCTCTTCACTACTAATACATGTAATTCCTTTGGTGCTTCTTGAAATCATGCCACTTGTCCAACTGCCTGCATTACATCTATTTTGGATGTTGTCATATATAGTAGGCTGCCAATCATTGACCTGTATTGCCTCTGATCTGTACACTTCGAATCATCATATTTTCTCAACTTGCAACTGGTTTGCAATATTCCATTTCAAACTTCTTTATCATTTCTCTAATATACTTGGTTTGAGAAATAAAAATTCCTTGGTTTCTTTGATGTATCTGAAGTCCCAGAAAGAATGATAGTTCTCCAAGTAGTGACATTTCAAATTCATTTTACGTATCTTTTGCAAATTTTTGTCTTAACCTGTCATCATCACTGCCAAAAATAGTATCATCAACATAAACTTCAATTAATAAAATATTACCTTGACTTACCTTGATGTAGAGGTTGTTGTCTGCACTTCCTTTTCTGAACCCTGCATGTTGCAGATACGTATCCAGTCTAGAGAACCATTCTCTAGGAGCCTGTTTTAGACCATATAGTGCCTTCTTTAATTTACACACATAATCTGTGTTCTCTGACAACTGAAATCCTTCTAGTTGTTCAATGTAGACTTGTTCTTCAAGTTCCCCATTCAAAAAAGATGATTTTACATCCATCTGATATACTTTTACATTTTTAGAGCATGCATAAGCTAAAAGCAAGCGGACTGCTTCCATTATGGCAACTAGGGAAAATGTCTCTTCAAAGTTGATTCCTTCAATATGTGCATATCCTTTACATACCAATCTAGCTTTGTTCTTTGTAACCTGTCCATCTTCATTCAATTTATTCCTGAAAACCCATTTTGTGTCGATCACATTCTTATTCTTTGGTCTTGGAACCAATTCCCAAGTGTCATTTTTCTCTATTTGATCCAATTATTGATCCATGGCCTTATTCCAAAATTCATCCTTGATGGCTTCTTCAAAACAGTTTGGTTCAATTGTAGATAAGAGTGTCAGGTGTGTTTTTTCTGGTGAATGGATTTTTCTTCTAGTCTCAACTCCTGCATCTTTGTTCCCGATAATTTGATCTGAAGGATGATTCTTCTGTACTCGTTTATTGGGTCTCTTTGGAGACACTTGTTGAACTTTCTCTTCTTCTTCTGTCGGATTCTCTTCATATTCCTCTTCTACTTATTTTTCATCTTCTTCTTCGAAAAGTTGTTCCATTGATTTTTTTTCTTCTTCCTTTGATTCTGGTCTTCCTGTTTCATTAATTGTTACGTTGATGCTTTCCACAAATTTCTTTAATCTTATATTGTAACACTTGTATGCTTTCCTTGTACTTGAGTAACCAAAAAGTATTCCTATGTCCACACGAGAGTCAAACTTTCCCATTCTTCCATCTTCTCTTTTGATGTATCATTTTCTTCCAAAAACTCTGAAGTGCCTCACATTTGTTGGTCTTCCTTTCCATAGCTCGTAAGGAGTTTTATCAGTGTTGTTTCTAAGCATTAATGTGTTTTGAATGTGAACTGTTGTATGCATTGCCTGTGTCCAAAATATATCTGTCAATTTGGAATCCATTATCATTGTTCGAGCCATTTCCTGTATTGTCATGTTCTTTCTTTCAACAACTCCATTCTGTTGAGGTGTCCTAGCAACGAAGAATTGCATTTTTATTCCATGAATGTTGCAGTAGTCCATAAATTCCTTTGAAGTGAAATCTCCTCCATTATCAGATCTCAAGCATTTGATTCTTGAATCCATCTCATTTTCAACTATTTCCTTGTAGATCTTGAAGTTTTCAAAATCTTCTGACTTGTTCTTGAGAAAGAAAACTACAGTCATTCTTGTATAATCATCAACTAATAACATAAAGTATCTCTCACCTTTTAAGACCTTTTTTGTAGTTGGTCCAACTAGATCAGTATGCAAAATTTCCATTAGTTTTGTTGTTGAATATTCCTTTGATTTGGGCATGGTCTTTGTTTGCTTTCCTTGTTGACAATGCTTGCATAAAGTGTTGGTTGGTTTCATGATCTGAGGAATTTCTCTTACTGCTTCTCTTTTTCTGACTTTGACAAGGTTATCAAAGTTCATGTGACCCATTCTTTTGTGCCATAGCCAAATTTCATCTTCCCTTCCTAGACAACACTTTTCATTTCCAATTTCACTTAACACATATATGTTGTTTGAAGTTCTTGCAGCTGTACCGACCAATTTCCCTAAACCTTCTCTTTTTATCTCACACTTTTGTGAATCAAAAGTAACTTTATGACCTTGGTCACACATTTGACTCACACTTAGAATATTATGTTTCATATCTTCTACCAGTAGAACATTTTGTGCCTTTTCATTCTTGTTCCCAATTTGGATTGTGCCTTCTCCAATGATTTTGGATGAATTATCATTGTCGAAGGAGACTGATCCATTTATTTCCTTTCACAATGTAAGAAATTTGTCTCTATCACCTATCATGTATTTTGAACACCCATTGTCAACATAGCAACCATGTTTCTTCTTCTTAGCTTGTAGAGAGACTGTGCATTCTTCAATGCTATATTGATCTTGCTTTCTTATCCATGTCATTTTTTGAGGTTCTTGTCTGTGATTGTTGTTATTCTGTTGAGTTTCTTTAGGAGGGACTGTCATTATGTAATATTTTTCCATGTGTCCAAAGTTGTTACATTTGTAACATTCCACTTCAGTGCTCAAGGATTCAAACATGTTGTAGATTCTTCTTTGTGTTTCACTAGGTCGTCTTGAATAACCCCTTTGTGTATGACTCTCAAAATTGTTATTGTTCCTATTGTTAGCTCTGCAATTTACAACTTTATGTCCAAAATTATTACATGCATAACATAAACCAAAAAATATAGTTTGATGCCTAGAAGTTGAATATCTTCTTAAAGGAGGTGCTCTTATGAATCCTTATTCTTCTTGAGGCCTATCTGTCTGTTGTTGATTCTAAAATCTGAATCTTCTCGATGGAGGAGTGTCCCTGTAATCTTCCTTGTATATCTTCCTGTCCCCTTTGATTGTTTCTTCATATCTTTTTGGATTTGTTTATGCTTTGTTGTTTTGGAGCTTGATCCCTTTTCTGTCTGATTGTATCCAAGTCCAAACTTGTCAAGATGAGATTTTTGAGTGTTGATAATGTCATCCAAAACTTTTGAGCTATTCTGCATATTTTTCTTTTGAATATCCTTTCTTAATGTGACAATCTCTGCTTCCAAGTTTCTGATGATCTTGTCCTTTTCATCTAGCTGTTCTTTGAGTGCTTCTTCAATTCTTTTATCTTCTTCTATTTGAACTTTCAATTTTGTGATCATTTTTTCTAGTTCTTGAGTGTCCTCCTTTTTGTCTAGTTCTTCTTGTAGTTTCTTGTTCTTCTTCTTTTCTCTTATGATAACTTCTACGGCACACATTAATTCTTCTCGAAGTAAACTTCTTCTTCTTCAATTTCTTCTTCGACTTCTTCTTTGGCTTCTTCATATTCTTATTCGAAGTCTTCTTTGTCAGAGTCTTTTACTGCCATGAACAGAACTCTTCCTGTCTCACTGTCACTAACTTCATCTTCATCTGATGATGAGATGTCTTCTTTGATGCATAAGCTTTTATTGAAATCTTTTTTTGTAGTTCTTTTGCCTTTATATGTGTTTTTGCCTTTTGAGTAACCTTCATCATTTCTCTTTTTCTTATGAGGACATTTGTTAGCAAAATGAACAATACCATCACAATTAAAAAAAATTAAAGGAATCTTACCTCTATACCTACCGTTGGTTCCCTTGTTCAATATTTTGACAAAGTTGGCCACTTCTTCATCATCTTTTGAGATGTCGTTATTGCTGCTATATTCTTCTTGTTCCTTTTTCTTTTTCTTTGATCTTTTGGATGCTTTGAAGGCTACTTCTTTTACATCTGGATTTTCCTATTCAATTCTCATCTCATATGTTGTGAAGATTCCATGCAGTTCGTCCATGCTTATTGAGTTTAGATCCGATATTTCTTCTAGTGCTCATATCTTAGGGTTGAATCTCATAGGAAGAGATCTTAGTACCTTTTGAACAATTACAGATTCTTCGATTTCTTCTCACAATCCTATGATTGCATTCATTGTTTCATCGACTCGTAAGAAGTAGGTTGCGTTATCTTCATCTTCCTTCATTTTTAGTTGTTCGAACTAACCTCTATAAGTTTGAAGCTTTGTTTCTTTGACTTTTGAATCTCCTTCATAAATATTTTGAAGCTTGTCCCAAAACTCTTTAGCAGATTTACAATGTGAAACTTTGGTGAATACCATATCACTAAGACCATTCAAAAGTGCATTTTTGGCTTTGGAATTATTCTCACCAAGTTTCATTGCTTTGTCATTTGTTGGTGGAATTGTTGGTGTTGTGTATCCATCTACAATTGATTGCCAAACTTGAAATCCCTGTGCCTGTATATATGTATTCATCCTTATGCTCCAACAAGCATACTTTTTTCCATCAAACTGTGGTATTCCATTTTTAAACAAGTTGGTACTCTCCATGATCTACCTTTCAGTGGTTAAATTGATTTCTGAAGGAACCTGCTCTAATACCAATTATTGGATTATTGAGAGGAGGGGTGAATCAGTAATAGCGTAATTATAATCCTTTTTCTTCAAATGTTATATCAATGTAGAATTATTATCCAATAATGAGCAATAAGAAATAAACAATCACACACATACACAGTACACCAGCGTTTTACGTGGAAACCCAAATCAGGAGAAAACCATGGAATGATTTTTATTTTATGTCTTGAAGAATTACATTCATTGGAAGCACCATTCCTTTGTTTTCCAGCTGCAACTGGAAGGAGGCTCCAACCCCCTGGTTTCTCAGGCTACAACCTGAGGGAAGCTCCAACTCCCCAATTCTCTGGCTATAACCAGAAGGAGGCTACAACCCCATATGTTCTCTAGCTACAACCATAAGGTGGCTACAACCACCTATCCTTGCCCCGTCCAACCACCCTGAAGTAGAAGTAGAATTATGGAACCACTATCAACCTGTCACTGTGAGATATACTATTGTACAACTATATCAACTTGTACCACTGCCCTGTATCCAATCTGTACAATTTCTTTGTAATCAAACCATACCTGAACTGAACATGTATCTACAAAAATACAATAGATATGTGACTTGTAGTGATGAAACCCATGTATGTACATGCCCTATTTGTTATGCAGTCCGTGTATACCTTCTGAAACTAGGGTTTCCTTTCACTTGAAATTTTTTTACTCTCTGTAACTTCTTTCACATAGATTTGTAACCTGTCAATGTATCCATACTGTAACTGTACCCTGTGCATGCATCCTCATACATAACCTCTACTTAAGGCAAGTGTGTCTCTCTCTAGTCATGTTCCATATAGGTATGTGTAATTATGAACAAGTATAATATCCCTCACATGATCTTAGTCATCAACCCCTTTTTGATATTCAATTTCTCAATACATCAATAAATACAAGATCTCAACCATGTACCACAAAAACTCTTAGCCATATGCCAAGAAATACAAGATGTTCCTCAACAAGAAGTATCAATGATAAATATACCAGCACTGTACCTATGTAGATTTGACTTACACAGAAGATCCCATGTAGCCACTAGTCTCTCTAGGGAGAATCCTCAAATCTCCATTGCCATTCCTCATGCATACATCAAAATCCAACTATTCATAGAAATAAGACATACCTTTTGAACCAATGGATGGATCTAATGTATCTGAGAACTCTAGACCTTCTTGGGAGCTTGATCTCAAAATCTAGAACCTCTGCACCTTCATATCCTCAAGTTTCATGGCTTTATCAACATGTACTCACCCTATACACAGTCATCCTGCGTACATACTCACCCTGTACACATCCAGCCCGCATATACCTTCAATGTATATGCACCCTATACACAAATAGCCTGCGTATGCCTCAGAAAATAGGGTTTTTTGTGAATCCAAGAATTTCACCGTCAACCCTTATAGATATACAATATGTACAAGTGTGTTTTTTTTAGTGAGCTTTGTCTCTTATTTATATCTTCATGTAGCCTTATGCTTTCCTTATTTTAGGTCTTCTTCATTTAAAATAATTTCTTTTTGCAAAGAACTTTGACTCTTGGGGGCTTCTATAAGACTCATGAGGGTTCTCCAACTTCATATGGTCGTAACTCTCTAACTGTGAGGAGTTATGTGGCGTTCCACATACCACCGAAAATGGCATGACAAGAACTATCCATATAGGATATTTTCCCTTACAAATTCCATGTCCTTCAACTCATTATTCCATAATTAAGCATGGGTTCTCTTACTCCACAAAACGTCTTCCCGTGAGGGATTTCACCATAAGGGGACCACTTTGGAGGTCATCCATATTTACTTCTTATCAACCATGACGAGACAATAATGAGTCATATTTACATCAAACAATATTGGGTCCATTACCCAAACCTTTGTGATGTGGGGCTTTCTTCAAGGGTTGACATCAATGACAACCAACCTTATTCAACATGATTAATGTGCTTGTTTTCCAAGAATTATTGAAAGCAGGTCACCAAGATTAAGGGTCTAGAAAAAGACCCAACCAAGGAAGAAGGATCAAGATTTTTGAAACAACTAAATGAAAAAGGAATGACAGATGTTTTTGAGAAAGAACATCGAGGACAGTGTTCCTTTAAGGGGGAGGGAATTGTAACACCCTATTTCCCCTAGCTTGTAATTAATCATAAAATAGGATTACCATTTGAAGGCATGTGGACAATGTAAATGTATTATTGTTAAACTCCCCATAACTAACTGTTGGGGATGAATCCTTGAAGTATGAGCCATGATATCTCTAGAGGAAATAAATTAGTTAATGAAGAAAGGACCAGTGGTTGAATCATCAACCACCCCCATGAATGAAATCATGGTCTAGCTACAGGATGTCAGCTCAAAGTACCACAAAGACCTGCAGACTCGAGCTTCCTTCTGACAGAAGGAACAAGATAGGTCGCAAACCTTCCAAAAAGAAGGAAGGTAAGATACATAGGGAGGGAGACACATGGAAAGGAGGAGAGCACAAGCTCATAAGGGATATGTGTGAACCCAAAGGAAGTGTCGAGAACACGGTCTGAAGGACCCGAACGCGAGCCTGATGCTGAGGAAGCATCTGATAAACCTCGCAGGGTCATTGTGACAGAAAGAGTTTCTCTAAGAGATGGCGTAAATTTCCTAGTGATATCATGGCTTGGCACGGGGGTGGCCAGAGTGATAAGAATGAATGCCTCTAAGCCTATGGTTGGGTGGAAAGGTGCACACCCACAGTTAGTTAATTGGATGCAACTTGTAATACATAAGTATTCTCATACCTTGTGAAATTGAGTTGTAATTATGTAATGAAATGGGATATACTATGAATGACCCAGGGATGTGTATGTTTTCTTAATGGTTATACTGTATCTCTTTATTCTTGTTTAGATTGTGTATTTAAGCAAGTATGGAATTGTCTGATTTGTACACGTAAATTCCTAAGCCCTGTGATGGATTAAGTTAAAATAAGAGGATTGTGAGTTCGTCAACCTTGGGCACAGTTACCCTAAGTCTCTGGGAGGACAGAGTCTGTTAAGCTTAGGAGAGGTAGTCCATATATGCATGGAATCTCTATAGAGTGGGCAGAGACTGAGAACTCCTCAAGTTCTAAACTTGATAAAGGAGCACAAGGGGTGTGTAGAAGAACCTTCTAAGCGTTAAGTTCAAGAGAAAGAGCGCAAAGCTCTTAAGCTCTCAGAGCTAAGAAATCTCGGGAAGATTAGCGAGGTTGAAGTACCAAAAGGGAAGGTTCCCTTATTTGGAAGACGAATGGACAAAATCTGTTTAGAAGAAGCCACGATCTCTTGTGACTATTGGATATGAGAAAGAGCGTGGGAGTTAACCCTTGGAGTCATTTGAACTGAGCGAGTTTGATGAACTGAGCGAGTTCATTGTAAGGGAGGTAAAATCCCTCAAGTTTTGAATTCCCGAAGTTAACTCTAATCCTTAGATCTGAGGATGCCCAGGAAACATCCTGACCATCAGATCTAGGAAGTACATGATAGTCAAGTTACCCGAACTACCGATGACTTAATAATCTGATAGCAGAGATGGATGTGATCCATTTAACGAGAGGAGAGTCCATCCCATTCATCAGACTGACTCAAATACTCACTGGAGTTACCGAATCAAACACCAGCCACTTGATTTAATCAACGGTTGGGAATCATTGCGGAGTGTGAAGGTGAAAGTATCGAACGCGTTAATTCGCGGCCCGCAATTTACCAATGTCATTGATATTTTTGGGTTGGAATACCAACAATTATGGGTTAAACCAATTTGGGAGAGAACTTTCCATATTTCAAAGTTCAATCTCTCTGATAAAGAGCACACATGTTGGGGCCCCACAATTTCTGTGAATCGTTGATCGACGAACACCTGGGTATTGTTCGAATCACGAACGTCGGACCCTGAACTGTCCTGAGATGGATGGTTGTGATCCCCTTAGGAAATACACAGAGTAACGGAGTCCTTAGGTATCGTCGGTCTGAGAGAATTGAAAAGATAAGAAGAGATAACATTTTCAAGAGCAAGGGTGAGATCCAAGATAGTCGGGCTCGGAGGAGGAATGAAGGTTGAGGCCTTTGAACATCTACAAAACCCTTATAAATCGGAAGAATTTAAAATCTCAAGAGGAAGAGCGATAGAAGTTGTCAGATCGGTTGTGGGGAGAAGCCTAGACTGTTAGATCAACGTCCATGGAAGCAGAGGAGAAAGCACTGAGAAGGAACAGATCTTAACCATCGGATCTAAGAATTAGGGGATGATAGTCATCTGATATAAGGTAAAGTGCATGAGTTATAATTCTTGTGTGCACGGGAGGGTTGACTAGCCAAGTTCCCGAAGTCCCGAAGTGAATTGGGAACATTCATTTCCAAGAGGGACAAGGGGCGCAAGATCTACAACTCTTGAGTGAGAGCTTGTGGTCAAGGAGAGAGTGGAATCATCGAAGACCCGAAGTAGATCCTGACCATTGATCGCCTAGAGACACATGTCAGCAGATCAGTAACTCTGGAGAAATCACTTCGAGAGTTTCAGTTGAGAGTTGAAACTCCTGAATCCTGGAGATTCGGAGAGCCGAAGTGAATCTCAACCGTCAGATCGAAAGGGACACATGGTAGATATTCGTTGTTCTTGGGTGAAAGAAACCCGAAGACTCGAAGAGAATCTGAACCGTCAAGATCCAACGGGCACGTGGCGATCGATCGCGAACTCCGGGTGAAAACACTCTAGGAGAATGCGATGGATAAGATTTTGAAATTTCCAAAGCCCGAACAGCTGAAGTAGTTGGGAGTCGTCGATCTGAAGGAGGACACATGACATCAGATCGCGAACTCTGGATAGAATGTTCCAAAGGAAATGAATCAAGAAGGATTTGAAGTTTGATATGTCCGATGGTTGAAGTCCCAAAGAGGACAAAAGATGTTGATTTAAGGTGGTCGCATGGCACCAGATCTAGCAGTCCTGGTATGGAATACTTCAAAGGAAAGTAGAGGGTGAAAGTGTCAGAGTCCTGAAGTGGAATCTCAATCGTTGATCGAGAATGGAACTGAAGGTTGTTGATCCGGTCTTGGTTGGAAAGCGCTAAAGACCCAAAGCAGGTCTTGGCCATTTATTGACAGGAGGGGTATGTGTCGATGGATCAACGTCTCTGGGTGAATTGCACTAGGGTTTCACTTGAGAATTGAGACTACCGAAATCTGAATACCCAAAGTGAATTTGGACCATCTAATCCAAAAGAGATGTGGTGTAAATCTATGGATTCTGGGTAAAGTCCTGAAGTAATTCATAGCCACCATATTAAGGGGGACGTGGAATAAATCTATGGATTTTTGGTAAGAACCTGGAGTAACTATTAACCCTCTGATTAGAGAGGACACACGACAACAATCTGCATACATCGAGGGGGAGTGAAAGTTAAGAACTGAGAAATCCGAAGTCCAAAGATGTGAATGGATCACATCCATTGATTCGAGAGAGACACGTGTCAGTGGATTATCAATTCTGGATAAAATCCATTGGGGAAAAATGAGAGTTTGAGAACTAAAATTCCCTAAGGCTAGACTCATGGAAGAAATCGTAGTCGCACATCTGTAGTGGCAGGTGTCAGCAGATCTTCCACTCTGAAAGGTAGCCATTAAGGAAGAAGTGAGGGTTGAGAGTTGAAACTCCTGAAACCCGAATCACTAAATGAATCACACCCATTGATTTTGAGAGGACGCATGGAAAATGATCTGCCACTTCGGGGGAAATCACTCTGAAAGAAGGAGAGGGTATTTAACAAGAACTCCCTCAGGCCGGAGAGTCGAATTTCATGTGAACCGCCCAATTGAGAGGGACAAATGTCAACAGATCTTCCACTCCGAGAGATAGCCACTATAGAGAAAAAAAGGTTTGAGAGTTGAAAACTCTGAATACCAAAGTCTCGAAGCAAATCGTGTCTGCTGATTTAAAAAGGATGGATCTGAGTCATCAATTTAGAAGCATCGTTAAGGTCGATGAGATCGATGGTCCCATCGCACTGTGGGGACCAAAGGTGCATGAACCTTAAAAATTTGAGGGTGGGTCGCAATCCAGACCACGATTTTGGAGAAAGGACACATGGAGGCTCAAGGTGAATTGCGGGGTGAAAAGTAGTTTGGTTTCAAACGACCCTTGGTCCCGCCCACAATTGCATGGTTACATAAGTCTATGAAACAAGGTCATATCAAGGAAGGGGCTTATCAGAAAAGGATCTAGCACCCAGACTCTGAGATTTCGTAGGCGTGAAGGGCAAGGTCGCGGGTACCATTAGACCTACACCCAGAAGTTGAAAGGGTCTGCGTTTAATTACAGAATGAGACCATCAGGGTCTCAGAGAGTCATTTGGCTTCAGAATCGGAGATCCTTGACCGGGAGGTCGAACTGGTTCCCCAACTTTCCAAATTAGAAACCATGAATAGATAATATATCCTTTAAGAAAAGAAAAAAAATGTATGCCCCATTGTGGGTATGTTACACAAGTCCTCATTATCTCTTCTGAGCTTTCAATTTGAAATAGACTCGGTCATGCACCCCTTGTGGACACTATGCACACCTTGCACTCGCTCAGTAAAAATAAAACAATTGGACTTGTTCACTCTTCATAGTGACTTGTACATTCAACAAAGAAAATGCATTCATGGATACAAGAATAGAAAAATAACAGAGAATTGAAAGTACCTAGAAAATCCACTGTTCATTCATATATATGCAACAACACACATTTTGGGACAATGTTCATCTGCTATATTCATTCAACTGAAACTTGTATACATACACTTTTCTTCACTACTCTCTTACATATATCAGATAGATTCATTTATTGCTCTGTTTTCTCCTATCGGAAGCAACAACTTCTACCAATATTGCAAACCAAAACCTATTTATCAACAATATTAAATCTTTGTACAATGGGACTCTCTTGATTTCTTCCCTCCAACAACTATATGCTATCCTATCTGAATTAAATGCTATCAACTACTTAGCATTTATTACAATGAATATTGTGATAGACGGATAAGAGTGAAAGCTCCAAATTTGTATTTTGATCCGTCTTGTAAAAAAAATACATTCCCCCATCAATATTATGTGATGGCTCAGCCTCCAGTCACTACAGACATTCATAACTCAAAAATTTTGTAAGGTATTACATTTAATACATTGATCTTTGGAATTCAAAATATTTCAAAATATGTGCTAGTGCACCCAGCTGTCTTCCATGCTTGTGCTTTGTTGGTGATGCTCCTGCATCACTTTATGCCAATAGAGGCTTAGAAAGGTACTTAAAACAAAATATCTTGGTGTTTCTAGGAGAAAATCAATTTTCTTCATGTTAGTAACTTTGTACTTCCCAACTAAGAGAAAACATGAAGTTCCATTTCATGATATCATTAGTTTGTAATATATAGATGGGCAAAATTGGTCCTCTATACTTGAATGCATGATTCTGCAATTTTTTTCCTTTTTTGTGACCTATTGGATTTCCTATGATTCCAAAAACCTTAGTATCTCTACCCAATTTATTTATCTTCTATTTGGTTATTAGATCCCTCAATACTAGTTGACCTGAAGTTGATTCCTACCCTACTCCCAAGGACCCAAGTGTAATTTATCCACCAAACTTTAAGCAAAGAATCCAACTAATTATCCCTCTGGTATAAATCATCGATGAAATAATGGAAATTTGAGAGTGAGAAAACATTTGAAAACCCCAAGCCACATTGGTAACATTATGATTTGAAACTATGATCACAAATTCTTGATTTCTGGATTTATTTCTTAAAGTTGACATTTTACATTGTTTGAAAGTGGCATTAATTATTCCCTATATTACTATGAAACACTAATCATTCTACTCATACATTTGAAATCTTAGTCATTCCTCTAGAACAAACAGCGAATTTTCCAAACATTTTCCCATTAAGCTCGAATTGTTACAAAACCATTATCTGTATCCTACTAAACTGAACATGCATATAATTAAAATGTGTACACTCAAAGACTGCATATTGACAAAATCATGGCCACCTATAAGGACTGCTAGGTAACATGTAGAGGTTGTAAATATGCAGTCTCTTTGTATGTGTTTCCTTCATATGCTTATGGACAATTCTTAATTTGTAAAGGCAATTTAGATTCTTTCCTAATTTGGGAATTAAAATCTAACATTACCACATCAACATTGTAACACTAAAATCATAGAGTTCTGATTATAGTAATTATATCTACACATACCCCTCTCTTAATCAAATAAAATCCATGCCTAGACTTTCTTTGCTGGAATGTGCCCATCCATATCCATTGAAAATCTTTTCATCAACTAATGATTCTTGTGATTAAAGTTAAATATTTGAGCATAATAATTTTGTTCCAAAACAACAATCCTTATTGACACAAGAAATGAGTTTCAACTTTGTCATTATTGACATTAATGCATCCCCTAAAA
The DNA here is from genome assembly GCA_010110895.2 of Picea sitchensis. Classification (NCBI taxonomy): domain Eukaryota; kingdom Viridiplantae; phylum Streptophyta; class Pinopsida; order Pinales; family Pinaceae; genus Picea; species Picea sitchensis. The sequence goes on along the minus strand of SNQJ01S0054285.1, from coordinate 15,434 downwards.
TTGTTTGGAAGTGAAATTTTCTTGTTTAGTGGAGAATACTGTGAATGAATACAGAACTTAAGTAGCAAATGAACCATCGGAGGAAACACATGTTCTTAACTATTAGGCCAACTCAAGTTATTAATCATCAAAATCCAAAAAAATATGATTTTTAAAATTATCTACAAACTACAACTAACTACAAATAATTAGGTCATTTCATTTTGGATATCTTTCTTTTTCAGCATAGAGAACGTGTGCAATCAAAACAATTAAATATAAAATTTCAATAATACTTAATACTATTATTACATGTCAAATATAAATGTATGCATAAATACCAGATTTGGAAGGAGAGAAAACATCCAGCCTCTTAAAGAAGACTTATTTGGCAATTCTTGAGTCAATTTTTTTACATGCTTTACTTTAATGAGATTCACTTCCCATTCTTACAAGGTAAATTTTGTTCTTCCTTTTAGCCTCTTTACATTGGAAATCAACATGGATTTAGAACACAGATTTAGGATAGGACCAAGAGATGTTAGACCTTGAAAATTCACTAAGATATTTGATTTTTTGGACTATGTTGAGAAATGTTCTCCATGAACAATCTAGTAATTACCATGTTCCTCATGACATCCTTTGGCAACTCTTGGAGGCTTACAAAGAACATTTTCGACATACTTAAAGTCAATCTGCAACAAGTCTCTATATGGCCCCTCAGCAAGACGCTTGGTCTTAAACTCAAGATCAGTGGAACTGATATTTGAACATCTGACAGGCATCTCAAAGTTCATACTATTCTGATCTCAAATAATAGTCTAATGTTACACACTTGAACTGATATCAATGGATGTAAAACTCTCAACTAATTTTGATCATAAATTCTTGATTTCAAGGACATCAATTTTTATTTTTATTTTTTAAATAAATATATGTCGTTGCAGGAGCGACGAATATAAAGATTTTTGCAATGAATTATCTATACTATCGACGAACTTTTTTCATCGATAGTATAGCTAATTCATCGCAAGAATCTTTACATTCGTCGCTCTTGCGACGATATCCTTTTCGTCAATAGTATAGCTAATTCGTCGAAAGAATATTTAATGTCATCTCTCTTGCGACATTATCCTTTCCTTGTCTCTCTTGCGACAATATCCTTTCCTTTTCTCTCTTGCGACGATATCCCTTCCTTGTCTCTCTTGCAACGATATTCCTTCAATGTCGCTCTTGCGACGATATCCCTTTTTTGTCGCTCTTGTGATGATATCCCTTCTTTGTCATTCTTGTGATGATATCCCTTATTTTTCACTCGTGTGAAACCAACTATTGGTTGTCTTTATTGTGACGGCCAATGTTGGTTGTCAGGCTTGCGAAAACTTCCTTGGATCGTCACTCTTGCGACATTTTTTCAAGTTCGTCGCACTTTCCATGAAATGTGAAGCAACATTTGGGAGACCCAAGATTCGTCGCAATATCCATGACATTACGCCACAAGAGTGTCGAAAGAAGCATCACAAAATCACCCAAATTTACTAGTGATGCCACGTGGTGGGTAGGGATAGCTCAGAGCTTCAATGAAATAGCTTGGCACATTTTGACCTAGAGGCTCTTTGCTCGATTACTCACAGTTGAATAACACTAACACGACCCCCATTCTGTTTATATATCCAAATGTCCTTTTGGAATTAAATGCGGTAGGTGGGGTCGGTGTTGTTGGAGGGTCAAAGAGAAAGTTCTCCAATCATATCGAAAGTGATCAGAGGAAATCCTCTGAACACATCGGAGGTGTTCCCTCTAATTTGTGTGATAACATTGCATATCGGGGAAGAATAAATTAACTCTTCTGAATTGTTCGGAGAAGTTGGAAGAAAATCCTCCAAACTATTTGGAGGAGTTGGAAGAAAATCTGATTTCAAAATTGCATTTCAACAATGTTGTCCCTCGACCAAGTTTTGAGATAAATTTGGTCGTGTTTGACCATTTTTGGGACTTCAACAGGCTGGTCGAAGATGGAGCACCGAGGAAAAGTGGATATCACGGGATCTCGCTCATTTTACAAGATTTTTGGGTTATTAGGGTTTATGTAATGGGTATGGGATGTCGGCCCATGGGTTTACCCATGTTTATGCCTCTTTGTAAATGCATAAATAAGTAGCTAAGCATTGTAAAGAATTAGTTCTAGCTAAGTGTTGTTTTGACTTGTGATTGGCTTAGTGCAAGAAGTATAGGCTTTGTGCTAGAATGTGTAATACTTGCAGAGCTAAGTACAAGTGATTGTAAGAAGGCTTTTTTCTTGATAGGAGTTGGCTTTATTCCTTGACCTAACTTGGGGAAGGAGGATCTAGTGAGGTGTGCACAGATATCCTTGTTGTGGGTGGGAAATCCCCCTACAGACTAGCATTAAGGGTTTTGTAATGCATGCAGAAATGACCTAAAGTCTCCTAATTTTTACCATCATCCCAATCATAAACCCCATTATTCATATGTAAATATAAGGTTAAAAAGATCCATTTATTATACCTTAGTTTTTGTGTTTGGTGTCGATCCTTTAACATTCAGTCACTCCTTGACTACAAATATCCTCCCAAAGCTGACCTACATTCATAAACAGACAAACAAAGAACTACAAACATGCATATGATCTATGAACTAATGGGTTAGAGATTCTATCAAAATATAATCAATATTAAACATTAAAACCTCATATGGTGGGACGGGAAAAGTACTTATTTTATTAATATCACAAGAATACCTTACAATAGTGAGATTGGTCACTGCTCCTCGAATTTGGTCCTGTGCTCCTCTTCAACTATGCTCCAACTACTTTTGTATATTATTCTCTTCACACAATGGTTGCAAAAGGTTGGGGCAAAGGGAATGCAAAATTGGGTAGATTTTCTTTACAATTATTTTCCTCCTTCCAAATGGGACACCTACCCCTTCTTTTATAGGATAGAAAGGGCTAGGTATTTTGTCAAGTGACCGGTTATGGGTGGTCAAACAGTTTAGGTAACTTACCCAAAATTGTGAGTTATGTCTGCAACTTTCCATTTTTCGTGATTTTGTAGGTATACGTGGGTTTTAGTGGGTCAGCTAGTGTATACATGCATGTAGTAGTGGAGCAGGGCATGTGTGCTTTAAAAAAAGGGTGTTTTTAAAAAGAGTTGTTCAGTAGTGGCTTGGAAAAAATGGAAAATGAGATGGTCTGATGTCAGGTATTCATGTTTGGTGCAAATTAGGGTTATAACAGATGCCCCCTAATGTATGAGGCCAGAAAAGAATCTGATGGTCAAAATACATTATCAATATCTACCAACGTACAAAACAAGTGAGCCAGGGACTAGAGTTCAGGAGCTGCTATCTGAAAAATAACAATTGTCTCACCGAGGCGGGCATACCCATGCTCGAGATGAAATAAAATCATGGTTGTCAATCAAATACACTACAGATCCATGTCATATAACTATATAAAGTGTATCCACGAGAAATAAACAGTGGATCTACATCTCGAAATCAAAAAGATATACATGTATAGTATCCATATTCTAGAAGCTAATAAGGCCTGATGGCTGGAGATGAGGCCTTCAAAGCTCAAGCAGCAACTTCAAAATCTTCACAACTCGGGTAGGAGTGTAATATGAGTGTACGAACTCACTACCCAAAGGTCTTTGGCAGCTTGTCAGGAATGTACTAGAGGATCTTGATGATCAGGTTGAGGGCTTCATTGATTTCGAACAAAGACTTGATTGGACTTTCGGGATGGTCGGGCATGAGGGCAAGTGAAAAACTACATAGGGGTTGACTCAAGCTTGGTAAAAAATTCCCTTGGACAATAGCACAACAAAACATGAGACTTAGGTAGCATGGTATTTGACATAAGTTTACGATGCATGAGGCAACACAAACTCTCCAAATGTTTGGAAGAATAACCAAATGGAGGAGGACATAGCTCTATGTAGTGAGAAAAGATTCCTAAGGTCATATTAAATCCTAGGGCTTGACAAACAAATGAAAGGATGTGCTTTGTCCCAGGGTGAATCATTGTGCTCCCAACAAAAATAAAATACTTTTCCCTTCCTCTTATTGGGGTATATTTGATTTTTTTTGTCCTTTTCAATAATTTTGGAAAGCTTTGAAAAAGAATAAAAGAATTCTACGTTACAAAGGAGGATCGAGTGTCACAGACATACTAGTTCCAAGTGCAAGGAATACATGGATGCTTAGAGCAAAGGGATATATGCAGGAAAAGGACACTTGGGAAAAATACTTCAGGGGCCAAGGTGTCAAGATGCAAAGGCAGAGTGCTACAGGGCTTTCGTATAAGGCATGCTTCAGATGGTTTAGTTGAGAGAAACATGGAGCCGACATTAGGCTAAATATGCAGGTATGCAAATTCGATTAATAAGACACAATGGTAACATCCTTCAATGTGGTTTTAACGAGCCCAGAGAAGGTAAACTTGGCAGTTTTTCATATTTAGAGAGTCTGAAAAAACGTAAAAGGAAACTCTCCTAGGGTACCTTTTTCGAAGGTATAGTAGGTAAACTAGCACCGAAAAGACGTCTATTCAAAACCATTTTAACGAGTGTGATAAAGACAATCTCACTCGGTAATTTTTTCATATTTAAGGAGTCTGAAAAAATCTTAACTATGGACTCTGTATGGGATGTTCTTCTGGACCATTTTAACGAGTGTGAAGGAACAAGGTCACTCGACGATATTTTCAATTTTGGGGAGTCTGAAAAAAGCTTAACTATGGACTCCGTGGGGGTTCCTTTTTCATAAATTTAGTCCCTCGGGCCCAAAAAAGGGTTAAAATTATACCTGAGAATACTCTTCTAGAGAACCGAGGCTCCTAGAGTATACCTTTGTTTGTACAGTTGACCGTCCAGACCGAAAAAGGGGTAAACTATCATTGGGCAGACGTGCCTTCAAATTTCAATTTAGTGAGCGTGAAGGGAAACAAGATCGCTCGGCAATATTTTCATGTTTAGAGGGTCTAAAAAGGGCTTAAAAGACGACCCGAGGGGGCTACGACTCATGTATGAAACTAGTTCAGGTAGAGCCCGCTGCTAGGCTCAGACCAAGAGTCTCTTCGATAGTCAACTTGGGAAGTCTCCCAAAAGGGAAGAAAACACAAACCATGGTGTAAGTCCTCCCACGGTATAGAAACCATAGTCATGGCTTCAAGGATAGACTCATCTGAAGGAAATTCAAAATCCGAGAAGTCGCGCAAATGAGGGTCGATAGTCCCAAAGGGTGAAGTAAAATGACCATATTCCATATGACGATGGAGGCTCTGACCAAGACTGGCAGAGTCTATCAATGAAGAATCACAAGCATGAGGGCTTGAGGATCTACAAACAACAAGATCAGACTCAGAAGGAGACTCAAGATCATTTGGACCTAGAGGGGGAAGCAAGGGCTCCCATGCCCCCATTGGATAAACTAATGGATCAATTGTTGAGACCAAATCTTGAGAAGGAAAACATGATTGCACAATTTCTTGCTCAGAAGCAATTGAAAATCGAGGACAATATGCCACATAATTAACCCATGGTGGGGTAGAGTCTACACGAACACTAGGAACATATAAAGGGGCAGCCTGAACTAACATCGAATTAGGATGGTGATTATCATATGCCAGCTGGTCGATAGTGACAATGCTTCCATTTTGAGGGAAATGCATCACCCGGAAGAGAGTAGATACCACAGCGTTCATAGCATATACATAATCACACCCGAGAAGAATATTGAAATCTAACGGGCCTTGCACCACTATAACATCGACACAGACAATTTTCCCACCTAACGATATAGGAAACTAAGGAAGGACCCCCAAATATTCACTAGGAAGTCTGTCAAAATCCAACAACTCATGTGAAGCAGACACAAGCTCAAAAGAACCCAAGACTTTCCAAACCAAGGAGGATAAAATACTTGCAGAGGCTCCTTCATCCACAATACATCCATAAATGTTTGTTGAATTAACTTCAACCCTTATTTGAAAGGGTGTGGAGGAAGGAAGATGAGGCTCAACAAGGTCATTCCAATCAAAGGAAACCATCCTAGGGCTTGGTGGGGGTGTGCTCGAAATGAGAAAAATGCCCCCTTGTTCTGAAAATACTGAACCAAAAATGCTAAAAACATAGTTGTTAGACACATCACTCCCCAAAAGAAGAGTGGGATCATCTGATGACTACATCAACATGACCACTTTCACAACCAATGGTTGAATAGGCTGCAGGACTACATGGTCTAAATGCACCTCACCCCCGAAAAGAGGAGTGGGATTAGTCAATGACTGCATCGGCATGACCACTTTCACAACGAATGGCTGAATAGGCTATGGGACTACATGGTCTAAAGGAACCTCACCCCCCAGAAGAGGAGTGGGATCAATTGATGACTGCATTGTCATGACCACTTTCTCAACCAATGGTTGAATAGGTTGAGAGACTCCATGGTCTAAGGGAACCTCACCCCCCAACAGAGTAGTGGGATCAGCCGATGACTGGATCGACATGAACACTTTACCAGCCAATGGCTAAATAGACTGTGAAAAACCTCAGAAGACTCAGAATCAGAAGATCTTATGGATAGGGACCACAATATTTGTACCTCTTGAATGTCAGGGCATAGATGTGTAAGGTGATCTCCCTTGCAAATCTTACAAGGGAACTTAGGCCTAAGTCCTATCCATTTAGGTTTCTCAACAGAATCAATTCCCCCAGCATGACTAGCAGTGGCTAGTTTCACATCTCCAACATGACTTGCAAAGGTTGGTGATGGGTCGATAACATGAATCACAGAGGCTACAGACCTATTTCCAATATGACTAGCAGTGACTGGAATTTTTCCTCCAACATGAATAGAAGAGGTTAGGTGCTTGCCCCCGACATGACTTGCAGAGGTTGGGTGTTGTTCTTCAACATGACTTGCAGAGTTTGGTGATTTATTCTTCCTATTCTTCCTTTTTCTACTTTGTTTAGACTTCCAGTTACTAGTAATTGTACTTTCACCAGAGGTGGGAGAAGGAGGAGGATAATACTTTGCTGACGAAGGAACATCAACATTATGCCCATGACATAAGGTTCTTAACTAAGAAGCGTCAAGAGAATTCGAGACATTTAGAATGGTACCCAACCAAACAGGTAGTCCCACATTCAACCCAGGAATGTGCAAAGTGTCCATCATAGGGACACCAACATTTCCGAAGAAGCACAAAGCACAAGAATCCCCTTGTGAAGGGGTTCCTTAGTTGCTATCGTCAAGAAATTTAGCCATGAATATATTATGCATAGATTCTCCACTTGTGGGATTGTTCAAGTCCGAAAAAGTCTCACACACTGACTATGGAAAACCAGTGTTAACAAAACAATGCCTATAGAGAGGTGGCTCCACGTTTCTAAGAGGAAGACAAAAAAGTCCTCACGACCGGCGGAGTGGGAAGTATACCACCCTAGGTCAGAGACCCAAATCGATGATTGACTAACTCACTATGGAAAACTAAGGAGCATAGAGCACACACTAAAATTTCCTAAAGGAAAATCAAGCAAACGACTAACTAGTTGGAAGAACAGTTACGCCAGCCAACACTAGAGAAACTTACCGGTGCAAGTGCAACTCGAATACGGAAGAACCCTTCGGGTATACTCTGCAAAGTGTGACCTGACATCTGCCCTAGGTACCATGGTATACCCCCGCAGTCACCTGTGTAATTCCCTAAAATAAAGGCAACTAGGCTTCCAACACGCGAACAGTCACCAGGCGGGTACAGTCGACAGTCGGGTGGACCCCAATGAGAAGGGTATCAAGCCCAAAACCTATCAAGGGTATCGAAAGAAAGTGTTTCGGAAGACGACTGAGGACCTAGAACGAATTTGAGACCCATGAAGCTCTGTGGCAAATGTGATCAATAGAATCCCAAGACAAGTCCTCTGTATGTGTTCCCCACTACGCTTGGTCTGGATTTGGAGGGGTTATCTCCGCTACCTTTCCGCACGCGACCTCATGTTTAGCCCATGTGTTAGAGGGGGGTCCCAAATAACTTTCACATTTACTAGACTTTAACACTCCCTAACTCATACTCCAATGTTTGATTTAAAATCCTTGAAGAGTTTCCTCTCCAACCTAATTGAAGGCCCTAACCCTAAACTAGTTGGTTGACCCTACAAACATAAAAATTCTAGTTAATTTTAATTAAGCGTTCTTTTTGCTTGCTTTATTTACTCAAAAAGGGTGTGGTAGTGCAACTGATGTTGTTAAGACTCTTGCGAAAAATGATGAAACTTACAAGAACACTGGCAAAGAATGATTATCTTTATTATTTCCTTTTGAAATGATTTTTAAAATTAGAAGAAAACATAGCACTATGCTAATTTCTTTTTCTTTTTCAAATAACAATGCAAAGAAAATACCAAGAAAGAAAGAGATCTTAACAAACTAAGTTTTTTTTTATAGTTTCTTCCAATCAAAGCAGAAATAACAAAAGATTCTAAAAGAGACTGATGAATACACGATTCATTCCCCCCCCGGCCATGAGGGGGAATTTGTTTTCAAAATGCAACTCATTTTCCTTGACATTTCAAGCTAAAAATAAGTTTAAAAAGCTAGGAAACACAAGAAATATTTTAAAAAGAAAAGAAAACTGACGTCAAACCCAGGATAAACACTGTAATAATAGAGACCAGTACTAGATCAAGAAAACCCCTAAGAAGTATGACTTCTGACAGGGAAGAGGATGACTGCCTCTTCTTTAAAAATGATTTTCTCAACACAAGCACGCTACTGACACTTCAGCAGCCTGCATATGTACACAGGTTGTCCAAAGGCAGGGTGTGTATACATGCATGCAGGCCCACTACAGGCCGTGTACACCTCTATAACTTCTCAAAAATGAAAGCTAACAGTCTAGCAAACCAGGCAGGGAGTACTGGTATTGAAAACCAGAATCCCTTAAAGACACAGAAACTTACTTTACTAAGAGAAAAATGCAAGGAAAACTTTCTTGAAGAAAAGATAATCTGAGGTTACACCTAGGCTATAGACTGCAACAACAGAGACCAGAACTAGATCCAGGAAACCCCTGAGAAGGATGACTTTTGATAGGGAAGAGGGTGACTGCCTCTCTTTAAAAAGAAAAATTATAGACTTAGACACGCTATTGATCCTTCAGCAGCCAGCGCATGTACGTAGGTTGTGTGAAGTCAGGGAACGTGTATATGCGTGCATGCCTTATATAGACCATGTATGCCTCTGTAGCTTATGAGAAAAGAAAAAACAGTCAAGCATAGAAAGAAAGGAGTACTTGTATGGAAGACCAGAATCCCTACTAGCTTAAACTCTTGCAGAAACTCAGAAAAAAGGTAATAAAACCAATTTAAAATACCCAAAAAGTATCCCCAAAAACCCTAGAGATTTCCCTAGTACGGACACCAATTCTGTTGTGGGTGGGAAATCCCCCTACGGACTAGAATTAAGGGTTCTGTAATGCATGCATAAATGACCTAAAGTATCCTACTTTTTACCATCATCCTAATCATAAACCCCATTATTCATATGTAAATATAAGGTTAAAAAGATCAAGTTACTTTACCTTAGTTTATGTGTTTGATGTCGATCCTTTAACGTTCGGTCGCTCCTTGACTGCAAATCTCCTCCCAAAGCTGACCTGCATTCATAAACAGACAAACAAGGAACTCCAAACATGCATATGATCTATGAACTAATGGGTTAGAGATTCTATCAAAATATAATCAATATTAAACATTATAACCTCATACGGCGGGATGAGAAAAGTACTTCTTTTATTAATCTCACAAGAATACCTTACAATAGTGATATAGATGACTGCTCCTCGAATCTGGTCATAGGCTCCTCTTCAACTATGCTCCAACTTCTTTTGTATATGCTTCTCTTCACACAATGGTTGCAAAAGTTTGGGGCAAAGGGAATGCAAAATCGGGTAGATTTTCTTTACAATTATTTTCTTCCTTCCAAATGGGACCCCTACCCCTTCTTTTATAGGCTAGAAAGGGCTAGGTATTTGGTCGAGTGACTGGCTATGGGAAGTCAAACGGTTTAGGTAACTTACCCAAAACTGTGAGTTCCATCTGCAACTTTCCATTTTTCATTCTTTTGTAGGTATACGCGGGTTGTAGTGGGTCAGCTAGTGTATACACACATGTAGTAGTGGAGCAGGGCATGTGTGCCTTAAAAAATGGGAGTTTTTAAGAAGATTTGTTCAATAGCGGCTTGGCAAAAATGGAAAATGAGATGGCCTGATTCCAGGTATGCATGTCTGGTGCAAATTAGGGTTATAACACTCATGTCCTTTGCAGAGTTGTCTATGTGGATTTGTGCACAGGATCAGAGGAATGTAAGAAGATTGAAGAATAATAAAGAAGAAGAGAAGAAGATTGGTGGGCATAGCCCCACATTGGGGTGAACCACATATATCTTGTGTTGATGTTCTTTGTGAAAAATTGTTGATGTTGTTTATGTGGCTATTTGCTTAGTACTGTTGATATAATGTGTGATGAATGAATCTGATGTTGTAGCTTAGTGCTTGATGATGTGAATAAATGTTAGATCTGAACCGATGCTATGTGCTAAATGAGTAGTTGTGCTTAATATTGATTACTATTGCATTAATTTGTAACTAGGGTTTATCTGCGATGTGAATGAAAACCTAGATCTCATGCATATTACTAGATAAGTGCTATGTTAAGGTGTTGTAATCACATATCTGTGTCCCACCTTGGTTGTAGACACTTGAGTCATGCAACCCCCCCCCCCCCCC
>SNQJ01S0054284.1:37637-51396 GCA_010110895.2 Picea sitchensis | reverse complement strand
AAAAATTGAAAATGGAAAATGTCCAAAGTCGATCATGAACGAATAATTGAAGATGGAATACCATTACGGTGTTTTTAAAAAAACTTGGCACATGTGTACATTCCATAATTTTTAATTTTTCATTGAAAGTACATTCCATATTCTGATGACTTGTTTTGACTATCTTCAAACATATTTCCAATTATGATATTTATAAAAAGGGTACTATGTATAAAACGGGAACTGCACCCCAATTAGTACCTAAAAGTATATTGTTAATACTTACAACCTAATTAGTATAGGATTTAGAGAACTACTGATTTGTATGGAAGTGAAATAACCATTTGGTAACTTATACCACTATCGATACCCAAACGTATGTCATTGGGGAATTTCACCCTAATTAGTATAGAAGTAAAGGACATTCTTGGGGCACACCTTAATTTACATATATAGGAGTGAGACAACAACTTAATGAATTTCCATCTTAGTTAGTGCCAAAATTATGTTCTTGGGATTTAAACAAGAATTAATATAATAACAAGGGAACCACTTGTGTTGCACCCTATTTGAATAAGAGTAAGAGAAGTACTTACAAATTATGACACCCCCATTAATACCCAAAAGTATGTTCTTGGGGAATTCCACTCTAATTAGTATATGAATGAGGGAATCACTTGGAAATTTATGCCCAAGTATGTTATAACCTAAATTTGAATAAGAGTGAAAGAACCAAGAACTGCTTGGGGTGCACCCTAAATTTAATATAGGATAGAGAAGAACTTAATCTTTTAGGGACATGCATTTTATATAATACAAGTTCTTTTTTCAAGTCAAGAAGTGAGGTATCCTTAAGCACAAGGGATGAAACTAATCCTAACTTAGGCATGCTCACTACCAGGCATATTTACGAGACATCTTTAAGTACCTGATCCGACTAATAGATCCATCATCATATATCCTTCTAAGCATGCCCCCTTCTAACATTTGGATGAGACTAATCTTTTTTAAAGAAAGCATACTATTAGGGCACCTTTATGATATCAAATTCTCATTCCATCTTGTCATTGGAAATGGATCACATGTTAAGACAAGTAAAATATATTTTAATGAAGTTCATTCGATGGGGTTTAATTTCTCTAGAATTTTTGAACCTAATCCCATATATGTATTATGGAGCCGTCCCCTTCAAACCCATAATTTCCAACCATACTCTTTGATTTTTCCCATGTTCATAAAGGGGCACACATGTTGAGAAATCATATACTATTATATGTAGGGTGATTAAGTCATGTTAATTACAAAGGGGCCCCTCTCACATGAATTCATAAGACTTCATGTCCACCTTTTCACATGTTTGATGGGTTCGATTTACTTTTGAGCCGCCTTGCTACATGCTAAATGATACATTGTCGTGGGTCCTCAAGTGGTAATACAAGTGACCATATAATCTCACATTCTAGGAATGGAGCCACACCCATTGAGAGACTCTTCCTCGTGGCTCATTCTATTCCACTGACAATTCAAATGGATTGGGCGTCATTCTTTTTTGAGGTAACATTAAATCTCTTTGTACTACATAAGGTTCATACTCGCAGAGTATCATGAAGTTCACTTATCAAATCCAATTGATCACATCGAGGAGTTATAGATTTTTAGTACCTTCTAGAATACAAGGAATATTATTTTTTATTGTAAAAGGTTGATCTAGAAACTCTCTATTTAAAGAGAAGTTCCTTCACTTATTACACATGGTTGGATTTGCGAGATTCTAGCAAATTCTAGTCATGGATCACCAAAATACCCACTTCTAACTTTTAAATGGAACTAACCCTTTCTCAAGTATGTGCATTACCATGACATCTTTATGATACCCAATTACATTGATAGAACCATTTTAATGTAACCTCTTCTAATATATACGAATGATTCAATATCAAATTTAACTTCTACATCTAATTAAAAAATAATAATTTAAAGTATTTTGTTTTAATTGAATTGTTTTTTGATATAAACATTTTATGTTTCACAATTATTATATATAAGTATTCACAATGTTAATTTATATTTAATTTAACAATTTTTTTAATATAGATGTAATGCTTTATAAATATTTTAAGTGTCACAATTATTTTATATGATAATAATTTATTTTTAAGGTCATGATATTTGTGTAGGAGATTCTGTTGTTTATAGGATAAGAGATTCTCCCTCAACCATTTGATTGATATTATTTTATATGATAATAATTTATTTTTAAGGTCATGATATTTGTGTAGGAGATTTTGTTGTTTATAGGATAAGAGATTCTCCCTTAACCATTTGATTGTTAAGGTGTATGGAGATATATAACCTTCTTCTTTAGTTTTTACCATGACTTCCAAAGAGAAAACTCGAATTTCATATTTACAATATTACTTTATAAAAAAAACATGAATTTTATATTTACCATATTAATTTATACAGAAATTTAATTTCATGTAGAGTAAAATAAAAGTTTATACAAAACATTAATGTCATGTAGTAAAACCAATTATTAATGTTGGAGAGGTATAACACTCAAACTATTTGGTGAATTCTATTCTATAACATCCTGCTCTTGCGCACTGAGCGAACTTATTCTTTGAGGACACATGCTCGCAAGTGATCCGGATTATTGTGCTATTAAAGCATTGATTTTGATTATGAGGCGTTATGGGTTGATGTCATGTTGTTTTGCTGTGTTGACATAGACATGTGCTATTGACATGGTTTTACTAAGTGTGCAGGATTTTGGACCTCGAGGATGCAGAGGAATCGATGGAACCCCTTGGACTCTAGATCGAGTAGAGGAGTGAACCATTGGGGTTTGATTGTTTTATATGTGATATTAGTGTATCTGATTAGATGATATGATATGGATATATTTCTGACATTATTTGTTGATTATGCAGGATGACGATAGCTTGCCGACCAGACTCACATGTGGAGTAGAGGGGTCACGCTCGGCTACGAGAGATGTTGAGGGAGAGGTGTGAACAACAACCCTTCCACAACCTACTAGCACTCCCGTTGTGGCTCTAACTATAGATTAACGTTTACCTAGTTCGAGAGGACCCACGATGTCGTGAGGGAAAACTGCGACAGTCTCTCATGATAATTCTAAGGGGCGTGCAATAAGGCGGGGGCCTTATTCCTTAGAGGCCCTTAGTCTCCCACAAATTCACCTGGCAGAGTATTGACTCCAGGGGTTTTTTATGTCTACCAAGTCAGTCAAGAGGTGAGTGGCACCCTTGGAGAACATGGTGCATCCTGAAGGGCATGTCATGAAATAAAAATGGAAAGAGGCGAGTTCCACCCTTGGAGCACGTATTTCATCCTGAAGGGCATGTCGTGCAAGGGAAATAGATGAGGCTAGTGACACCCTTGGAGCACCTAGTGGGTCTTAAAGGGCACGTCGCAGTGTTAATGATAAATTAATGAACCTAGATGGCCTTAGGACAAATAACGTGATAAGAAAATTTTAAAACAATTTCCCTAATAAATTATCGCCCAACACGAAAATTAAAGTCTAGGTCTAAATTATACTAGTGGCACAATATTTTTTATCCTTTTAAATATATATATAAATTAAATAAATAATGATGATACTCTTCATTAATCTTGTAACAAGAAGGGAGTAAGCAATTTAATTGATTCATAAAAATCTGTTGGGATAAAAATTTATAAAAGGGGAAATAATTGTTTTATTATATTATGATAATTTAAAATTTATTAATTAAAAAGGGAAAAGGGAAAAAGTTAATTTCTACACCGACCAATTTGAGTTCTAAATGAAAAGGGGAAAGAGGGAGATCTAAAATAATTAGGAAACTAGGAAAAGAGGGAAACATAAAAAAAAAAGGGAAACACTAGGGAAAAAGTAGAAAGTCAAACTTAGTAAGGTATCTAACATTTAAGAACTTTTTAATTTAAGATGAACTAGCAAATTAATAATGGGGAAAGTCATTAAAACCTGTAAGAGAATTTGAGGACACCTAGGAGCGATTCTAGAGTGACTCTAGGTGGATGAGGGAAATAAGGGTAATTAATTAATTAAAGAATTTAATTTATGGAGGAATGAAGGGGATGAGTGAGACTTGTACAGGGAGGATTTTTAGGAATTAATTTATTAAGTTCATTAATTTAAATGGTATTTTGGGAAGGTAAAGGGGTTCGAAAATCTATATAAGGGAGGGAGGAGAAGGAGGAAGGATCTCTTCTATTTACATAACGTTACATTGCAGAAATCTCTACTTGACTGACTTAACTTCTGGGAGTTGGGATATCCATCTCAGTGAGGAGTGGTAGCTCGGCCTTGCCAGGCGAGCTAGGAGCTAGTTGGTTCTATGGTTAGTGTGCATGGTCCCTTTGCGGCTCGGGGGCCTAAGGGGGAAGAAGAGTACCCCTAGAATTGGCTGGGAGGTACCAATGAATTCTCATTGGTCGGAAAGTGGGAGTTGCATGGAGCATGTGGGACATCAACTCAGAGCGGAGGATCAGGCAATGGTATGCTTTCTTCAGTTTTTTAGTATGATTTATGTTTTGGATCTGCATGTTTTTTTGGGGTAAGGAATTTGATTTTCTTAGTGTTCTAGTTGGTGACTAAATATTTCCATAGCCTTTAGCTCGTTGAGTGATTGACTCCCATGGCCTTCGATTCCTGGCATGTCTTGGCGGCCCTGTGGTGTATTGATTTGTGAAGATTGTGGTTGTTTTTTCCTTTCGTCCCTAGCTCATTAGTCCTCACCTAAGCAGTCGGCCAGGAGCCTGATCTATGGTCGTTGCTTCGACGTTAATAGAACTACGGATCTCAACACCCTATTTTTCGGTTCGTGGATGATGAGCGAAGCACGTTCCTGTTAGTCGTCTATCTCTGTTGTTGTCCTTGGCTGATTGTTTTTACTTGTGACATCTAGCAAAGACCTCTAGATATGGATTATATTGCGTCCTTGTTGGTTTTTCTCTACACCTTAACTATTAGAATCGTTGCAATCATTTCAATGACTTTTCCCAATGGATCCTTGTGTTTCTCTCACTGTGGTCTATGTTGTATTGGTATCCTGGCAATGGAAAAATGAATTGATTTCATGTCTGCATTTTTATAATGGTATCCTGGAAATGGAAAAATGTTTTTATTTTTTATTCCTGTCTGCATTGTATTGGTATTCTGTCAATGGAAAAAATGAATTGATTTCATGTCTGCATTTTTATAATGGTATCTTGGAAATGGAAAAATGTTTTTATTTGTTATTCCTGTCTACGTTGTATTGGTATTCTGGCAATGGAAAAACGAATTGATTTCAGGTTTGCATTTTTATAATGGTATCGTAGAAATGGAAAAATGTTTTTATTTGTTATTCCTATCTGCATTGTATTGGTATCCTAGCAATGGGAAAAATGATTTGATTTCATGTCTGCATTTTATATTGGTGTCCGGGAAATGAAAAACATTTTTTTTGTATTCTTGTCTGCATTGTATTGGTATCCTGGCAATGGAAAACGAATTCATTTCCCTGTATGTGTTTTTCCAGCGTTTTTCCCTTTTAAATGATGATGGCAACATGAAGTTCCTTCTGGTGCATTTTGGGCACAAAATTTTGCATATTTTAAATATGGATAGCCATGAATGTCCTTGTCGTGTGTCCCTGTACATGTTTTTCCCTTTTAAAATGAGACTGATGTTGTTGTTTAAATGCCCACAATTTTTCCATTCAAAACATGACTAAGATTATTGTTTAAATGCTCACGATTTTTCCATTCAAAACGTGATTGAGTTTTCTATTTAAATGCCCACGATTTTTTCCTTTAAAATGTGACAGAGATTGTTGTTGAAATGCCCACGTTTTTTTTTTTTTTAATTTTACATAGATTGTTGTTGAAATGTCCACATTTTTTCTTTTAAAAGTTGATTGAGATTGTTGTGGAAATGCCCACGTTTTTGCTTTTTAAAGTTGACAGAGATTGTTGTTGAAATACCCATGTTTTTGCCGTTAAATTGATTGATTGAGTTCGTTGTTGAAGGGACACGAGTTGCTAGTTAGAATTATGAATATGTTTGTTGTAATAGACACAAAATTGTCTTAAATGTTGACTGAGTTGCTGTTGAATGACCATGAGTTGATCCTTCTACATTTTTGTATTGTTCTTTTTTTTCTCCTTCACTTAGAGTGTATACCCAACATTCTCACTTCCAAAATTTAATTACCACAGCGATGTTACTATCCATATTAATTACCATGTTAATTGCAATGATAAATGCTATATTAAATGCCATATTAATTGCCAGAAGAATTGCTACAACAATATTAATGGTCAGAAGATTCCTTCTTATTGATTAATTGTCGCAGCGAGTTAAATGGTTAACAATATGTAATCACCTTGTTATTGCTATATTAGTTGTTATGATAACAGTCATGTGAATTGCCTTGTTATTGCTAATTTAATCATTAAGTAAATGTTAAGTTAATTGCCTTGTTATATTGCTACAACGTTGTTAGTAGTTAGCAGTTCCTTCTGAATGATAATAGACAACTAGTATTGTTGGTTTGGTCAATATACCTAGACTACATGTTGAGATTAAATTGTTCATAAGTGTTACAATGGTAGCATCCTACATTAAGATTATTAATATTTTTATTCAAGTTAATGGATATTTAGATGGTATTTATAATTATAGTTTTAGTATTGATTACTTAGACTTGCAAGATTGATTGTATTAACATTAAATTAGTGGGTGCATTACTAACTAATCATAACTTTAATGTGCCCTGTTTAGATTGGAACCCATGTTAAAATAGAATGTAATAATTGATTGGTTCAGACTGGGTGATTTTTTGGGTGGGGGACGATGTCGTGTATTGGCTTGCGTCATCCCTTGTCTTCGTCCTCTGGCATTTCATCAACCTCTTGTTGGGGTATGGGCGTGGTTTTCCTTTCGGTATTCAGTTTCTAGCACGTCGGATTTAACTAGAGTCCCCGTTCCTGATAGGATGAGTGGTGCCAAGGTTTTTGACGCATCTATCACCTAGAGACATCATGGTTCTTGATGAGGGGATCATGGCACTCCCATGGGATAACGGCGAACGAAAACCTGGCCGGAGTCCATGCGTGTTGGGGACTGTTGTCCAGCATGGTAAGTTGCTTGGGCACATGGGTAGAACGCCTTCATGCATTTGGTTCACACGCTTTGAGGTTCTAGTCTTGTTCATCAACGTCATTGTGTTGGGAAGGGGAGGTTTTCCCTTAGCGTGTAGGAGTGTCTTCTTGCGTTGGGTGGGTAGTCGTTCTTCCTTTTTCTTTTGTGCATGTTTGCCCAGTTTCCCTTATGCTAGTGAGTGGAGTCATAGTTGCCTGGGTTGCGTGCTTCTGTTCATCGTCTGTGGTGTGGTTAAACCATTGTTATTGTTTCCTTCTTGCCTCTTAATTCTTAAAAACAAAAAAAAATTGCTTTGCATGTGGTCGTAATGAAGGGTCGTCACATATTCCAACTATATTGACTTGAAGTAGTAAGATAATGGTATAGTTATATATAAAGAATGAAAAATTGTTAAACACTATTTTCATTAACCCTTACATTTTTCAATAATATGTGTTTCTATTTTATTTTAATAATATTTCATTAGGTTCAAGGGTATATGAACCTTTAGGTGAATATCTTTTATAGCTTTAGCATTTTTTTAATGAATACATGATAAAATTAAAGAAGAGTTGATCATCTCTTCCATTTTAAGGTTTTATTTTATTGTCACATCATTTTGAGGATTTTATTTTGTCTTTAACTTTGCCACTTTTTGCCACTTTGTCACATCATTTTGAACATTTCATTACTAGTTAACTTTCTCACTTTTTGACAATAGAATCATTTTTTGACTATACATATTGAACATAAAATAAAACATTTAAATTAATACATAACAGAAAAGCATTTAAGAGTTTGATGCTTAATTTAAAATGCATTGTAAAAAACATAATACACAAAACAATATTTCATTACTAGTTAACTTTTCCACCTTTTGACAATATAATCATATTTTTTACAATACACAGTGAACATACAATCAAACATTTAAATTAATACATAGCATAAATGTATTTAAGAGTTTGATGTTTAATTTAAAATGCATTGTAAAAAGGAGAATATACAAAAAATTATTTGACAATAGAATCATGTATTTTTCATATTTTCGACAGTACAGAGTAAACATAAAATTAAACATTTAAATTAATACATGACAAAACAATATTTAAAAGTTTGATGCTTAATTTAATGCATTGTAAAAATGAGAATATACAAAACATTAGTTCATAACAAGTTAACTTTGCCACTTTTTTTTCATCAATTATAAGAAATCAAATATAAGACAAAAATTGTTATTTTGAATTCCAAAATTATGATATATATTATAATCAAAGTATGAATAGTAACACTGTAAAATACATAAGTTCCACTTCCATTTTATGATGATAACAAAAACTAAGACATTTAACTCCAAAAATTTGGACTCTAAGCCATCACTTTAAGATAGATCACTTCATACATGAAATTCAAACCTGCAAAAAAAACAGATTTCAAAAATTAAAAATTTACAATTCAAACATGCGAAATAATACAGAATTCAAAAATTGTAATTAAAATAAAATTGATATACATACCAAAAGAGTTAAGTGTCATCCTCCAACATACTCTTTCGCACAAAATGTATTGTAAACATATTTTCCACCAAATATAATTTAGACATCTGTAAAAATAAAAAAACAAATAACACATATTAACATATATACTATAACTAAATATTAAATAAACAATAAGTAATAATAACATAACCAACCACAGTTAAACAGATTTAAGATCTAGTTACTCTCCAATTAAGAGTACATGATTTAAACAATTTGTAAATCTTATGTAAAATCTTTAAAAAATTTAAAAGGAAAAATTATGTTCTTGGTAAAAAAAAATGAATTACAATTATATAATAATATGAAAATAAATATAGAATTATGTATGAAGAATGTTCACAAATCTCCATATTAATTCATTCTTCCAATGAAATACTTATCTCCTTATGGATAGATTCTCAAATCCTTCAGGTGAAATTCTCCTTGTGTTTAAGGTCTGAAATTCCTCAGGTGAAATTCTCCTTGTGGATAAGGTCTCAAATCCTTCAGGTGAAATTCTCATCCTAGGTGATGTTATTGTGTTCTTGGTAGACCAAATTGTGAGTTAGAGTAAGATAATAATCTGAAAATAAATATAGAACTGTGTATGAAGAAAATTCGCAAATCTCCATATTAAGTCATTCTTCCAAAGAAATACTTATCTCCTTGTGGATAAAGTCCAAAATCCTTAAAGAAATTCTTCTTGTGGATAAAGTCCCAAATCCTTCTGTAATTTTCATCCCAGGTGTTGTTATTTGATCATATTTACACAAAAATAAAATATTAATCTCCCCAGCAGTTAAATAATTCTCTTCTTTTTCTGAAGTGGTCATATAATCAAATTCCATGATGCCCTTTCAAACTAAAGGACTCATAAATCTCCATATTAATCAATCCTTCCAAAAAACTACTTATTATCTAAAAAAGTTCACAAATCTCCATTTTACAAATCATTCTTCCAAAAAATACTTATCTTCTCTTTCTTGGGTGGAATAGATGTTCTCATATAATCTTGCATGTACATAAAAAATACATAAATTTGCACATGTATATTAAGTCATTCTTCAAAAACCATTTACATGGGATGTATTCATATTAAATATAATGAAATTCTCTTTGAAATTGTGTGAGCTAGCTCACATATACAATATGTGTGAGCTTATTTGTAAATCTAATTGAATGTTGGTTTTTGTGATTAGTAACCAATTTTGTTAAGAGTTGACAATACCCTGGCAAGAAGAAATTCACTTCGTTGTATGTAGAAAATATAAATTTTTCCATACTACGCCACTCTTGGACAAGAAAACAAGAAATGCAATCGAGGAAAATTTAGAAACTTTCTTTTTTCTGATATGGGATAGAATCTGTTCTCAAATATTCAAACATATTCAATTTCAAAATTAGGTCTTCATCATGATCTAACCTTAAATAAATTTGAATGTACACCATTTAAGACAATGACAAATTTATCTAGGGGTTCTATATATTTAAAAATAATTGATTAAAGTGTTCAATAGGAAAGGCTAAACTAAAAATTTGATAAAAGTCAAGAACATACATTTATGAATCATCCTGAATGGACACATCCTTCCCTAGTCTGGGTGCTTTCTCAATCCCAATCTCCCTTCCGAGCACACTCTTAGGTACTCTCTTCTCTACATTAGCCTATATAACACATTTCAAATTTAAAAATTTAAAAAATTATATTTAAATGATTATAACACATTAAATTTAAATGATTTTAAGATATTAAATAATACCTGTGAACTCCCACCCTCTTCAAACTCTCCCAATGAAAATTGACACAAGCCATCCCAAGTAGTAGGAGATGGAATAGAGAGTTGTGAACAACACAAATAAGAACTAAATCTAAGATTCAAAGTGTTCACAATTATACAAAATTATAAATGTTGTTGATCTCTTATTCAGAAGAGTGGAGATTGAACAACTGTTAGAAAAAACATACCCGATTCAATCCTTCTAAATTCAAACTTGTTGAATCAAGTCCCCTACCAACTGAAGATTCGTTTAACATATCTCCAAACTGCAATTAATGGCAAAATGAACTAGATTATTTCTATAGAGACAAGGATATCTAAATCTAGAACTAGAAGTAAACTATCATAAAATGCGTCAAAAGTTTCCTAAATAGAACACATACCAATCTGCGGTTCGGGTGATCATTCTGAATGACCTTCTTCCAACCATCCCAACAAAATTTTTCATACTCCAAAATTTCTTCTGTTGACATTGCATTTAATTCTGCATCTGTTTTATCAACAAATGTGGCCCGGGAATTGGCTTCCTCTCGCTGACGCTTCATACCAACATCAACACCATAAAAAATAGCTTCCAAATTTTTCCCAATTGCAGTCTTGGCCTCTTTGCCAACTTTTGATGTAGCCTGGAACTCTGAAAGTGATGAAAATGCCCGTGTTGGATGAGGTACTAAAGGTTGTGGAGGCCTCGACAATGCCGCACTTTGATATTTCCCTTTGCGATCATATGTACGTCATTTACTAGTCCCATAATATTTGAACGGTAGACTAGTATAATACCGGTGCATGTCGAAGAAAAACTCTGCAAAAAAATGTCTTGCAAAATAGTGTGGAACCTCATCGTTCCACAAAAATTTCCCATATTCCGCCAAAAATATGTTATACAGATGTCCAACAAAGTCAGGGTGCTTAAAATATTTCACCTTCAACATCTTCCGATTTGGACCCTCTTTGAAATTGAACATGAAAATGGTGTCTTCTTTTGAAACTCTGTTTTTTACTGTCTCCTATTTATCAGGACCCATCACCTCTGACTATCTCCACATCATTAGATCAACAAAACTGTTAGTGGTTGGCCCCATCTTATGATATGCGTCCATAAAGTTTTCCAGTGAATGCAAAACAATTTGCAAATTTTGTTTGCTCTCCCGAGGGAGTTCCAAGACCACCAAATCATTTTCCAACCTCTTTTTAACACATGAGCATCGCTCAAGCGTCATTTCTTCAGTATTCCCTTCCCAGTGAAGTTCATCACCAACATCTGAAGGATAGGTGGACATTAGTGTGTAATCTTCTATTTCTTCATAACGCGGCCTCCTAAATTCACCTTCACCCTATGCACCAACATTTGAATCTTTGTGACAACCACTCTCATTGTCGAACCTTGCTCTAAATTGATTGCCTACACACACATTTGAAATTAACTTCAAGATTTAACCTCAGATAAATTTAAATACAAAAACATTCAACAAAAATAAGCAAAATTTAAGAACCTTACCAGAAATATTCTCTTGTCAAGAGCTATTCCCTACATTCTCAGGTGTAGGAGTATTGATGTGCAACCTATCTAAGAAGGATGCATCCATAAAACTGGTTTGAGCAGGTTCTGCAGTTGATCTATTTACAGACTCGTTTGAAAATCTCCTCTAACGAGATTGTTGTTGCTCGCTCGGAGTCTCAATCGAAGAAGGAGTTTTTGTTCTTCCTTCTTGAGAATTCCTAGAACATTTGCGAGGAATTTTGGGATAATCTTGTGTTGACATCACTCCCCAATATCTATCCACAATGCATATTTTATCAATAAAAATCCATAGATGTACACAAGTTCAAGAAATTAAAAATGCAAGGATAAATCAAAGTTTTAAACAATCAATCCGCAGAGGTACTCACTCATTAGAAGGCACAAAGACTATACATTCATCCATGAATCAATCAACTCAAAGATAAGTAAGTGTTCCATAGACAACATAGAAATTTCCTATCATTCAGTCATCATCCATGCACATAAAAGAAATACATTTGAATCTATAGGTCTTTAAACACCAAAGTGATGATCATTGATTCGGCTCCTGACTGACTGCTCAGACACTGACTGATGACTAAAGGGATAAGTGATAGAAGATAAAACCATAAAATTTTCATAATAATCAATAAAACCCACACATAGAAATAATTGAAATCAGAAGTTGGGTTCGCTAAGGGACTCTCATTCCACTTAGAGGTTTATCATTCTCAATCCATATCAAATAAGAAGACGCAAAGACTAGAAATTCAACCATGAATCAATCAACTGAAAGATAAGTAAGGGGCCCATAGACAACATAAAAAAAATTTATCCTTCACTCATCATCCATGCACATAAAAGAAGGGAATTTGAATTTGTAGGTATTTAAACACCAAAGTGACGACCATCAATTCGTCTCCTGGATGACTACTCAGGAAAAGACTAATGACTAAAGGGATAAGTGACAGAAGATAAAACCACAAAATTTTCATATAATCAATAAAACCCACACATAGAAAACATTGAATTCAGAAGTTGGGTTCACCAAGGGACTGTCATTCCACTCAGAGGTTTATCATTCACAATCGACATCAAAGAAGAAGATGCAAAGACTAAACATTCAACCATGAATCAATCAACTAAAAGATAAGTAAGGGATAGACAGCAGGAAAAATTCTTATACTTCACTCATCATCCATGCACAGAAAAGCAAGGAATTTGAATCTATAGGTCTTTAAACACCGAAGTGACGACCATCGATTCGGCTCATGCTTGATTGCTCAAGCAAGCACTGATGACGAAAGGGATAAGGGATAGAAGATAAAATGACAATCTTTTCATAATAATCAATAAAACCCACACAAAGAAGTCATTGAAATCAGAAAGTTGGGTTCGCCAAGGGAAATCAATTCAGAAAAACAACAAGCAAGTGGATTCATTAAAATTTCCCTATGGTTGGATCTGTTATATTACTTAGAGGAGGGGTGAATCGGTAATAGCGTAACTATAATCCTTTTTCTTCAAATGTTATATCAATGTAGAATTATTATCCAATAATAAGCAATAAGAAATAAACAATCACACACATACATAGTACACCAGTGTTTTACGTGGAAACCCAAATCGGGAGAAAACCACAGAATGTTTTTTCTTATATGTCTTGAAGCATTACATTCATTGGAAGCACGAAATTCCTTTGTTTTCCAGCTACAACTAGAAGGACGCTCCAACCCCCTAGTTTCTCAAGATACAACCTGAGGAAAGCTCCAACTCCCCAATTCTCTGGCTACAACCAGAAGGAGGCTACAACCCGTAATGTTCT
>SNQJ01S0054284.1:21194-37627 GCA_010110895.2 Picea sitchensis | reverse complement strand
ATCCCTATTGTACTTCGCTATTCATAGACATAACGAAGGGGTCGTTACATCCATTAGGTCTCACTAGATGGTTTCAAGATGTGTTTTGTCAACCTAGTCCAAATATAAATGACTCTTGGCAATGAATATTTCTTTCTTTTGTTATGAAATGAAGAACACAGAAAAATGCAAAACTTGGTGTGAATTACATAATCATGTTAATCATTGAGTTTTTGAATGAAATTTTTGTTTGTGGCCATAAATAAGGGAACATATATCATAGCTTGGCCTGACTCACTAACCTAAGGAATCTTGATAACTTGGCTAATGACCATTACAGATTACCTAAAACGAAATCAATCTATTAATAGATTGACTCATTACAGAAATACCAACATTAACAAAGTAATATAGATTTTCTATTCATGGAAAATATCTTGAATCTTAGTGTTGATTCTTAGTGAAAATGTTTGCTAACAAACACTTTGAACCTAGTTTTTAAGGATTTTGTCACTTGCAATTACTTATTTTTAATAATATTTTTTAAGACTCTTGTACACTACAAAATTGTGTTAATAAATACGATGCACTCAAGAAATATTTGTTCCATATATAGATTCTTCTTCTTGAACTACAATCATACAATATGACACTAGATTATTCTTTGTTAAGTACAATTCCATATTCACTCTTTGCAATTCAATTCCATATTACTCATGGTTGTTTATATTTGATAACAAAATGAAATCTACCTTTTTGCAAGATTGCTTTCAGTGCTTGTCCTTTTCATTTAAGGAGCAACAATGCCATAATACCAGTAAATTACACCAACACACAAAATTTTGTAAATATCAATATCTCTAAAAAAAAAAGTAAATGTATTTCTATATACTACCAAAAATCTCAAATGATGAATAAATCAAAGGGATTTAGGAAAGTGTCATAAGGTATCTACAAAACTAGTAAAAATAGAGTTTCAAATGGAACTTTATGCCTTACTAGTCAATTTATTGGATATGTTATTATGTGTTGAATGGTTAATGTAGCTATGTGCTTGTGTAAAAAATATTCAAAATGGATTCTTGAAATTTATATGGAAAGGTGAAACTTATAAAAAATATGGATTTTAAACATTAAATAACAAAATAATTACTTCACAGTGAAAGAAAAATAGTAGAACAATGACCAAACTATCATGGCTTTCCTCTAGAGAGAAAGAGTGGCGAGTGGACAGAGTTGGGGGTATAGAGAGAGAGAGAGAGAGAGAGAGAAATAGATTCTCTCTTGGTTACCAACATATTTCCACTAGGTTAACAATTGAGTACTTTTGGTAGGTTACCAACCAAAATTTTGGTTAGAGGTTACACACACAAATATGTGCTAGAATGATATTGCTGTTACCTTTCCATCCCCAATAAAAAATAAACTCAAAAATAAAAAATTAAAACCAAAACTAAAACTAAAACTAAAATTAAAATTAAAAATCAAAATTAAAATACAACTAAAGCTAAAACTAAACTTAAAATAAAAAATTAAAATTAAGTTAATTAGGTGGCCGAACAGGGCAATGTCATGGGCACGCCAATGGCTTGGCCATAGGGCTAGGCCCCCATGGACAAGTCACAGTCCACTGGACTATGACTTGGCCGTGAGGGCCTAGCCCTGTTGCCAAGCTGTTGGCATGCCCACGACATTGTCTTGTCCGACCACCTAATTAACAAAATTTTAATTTAAAAAAATAAATTAAATTTCTGAGAAAATAAAAACGAAAACTAAAGCTAAAATTAAAATTAAAATACAACTAAAAATAAAACTAAAATTTAAATTAAAAACTAAAATTTAAATTAAAAACTAAAATTATAACTACAACTAAAATACAAATTAGAATTTAAAATTAAAAAATAAAACTAAAACTGGGATAAATACCTAAAACTCATCGACCACTTGCCAACACGACCACTGTGCCACCCCTACGGTCACACCGACCGCTCACCAATGTGACAGCTCGCAACCCGGCTGCTCGCCAACATGACCGTTGCGACAAAATATCTCACTCACAATAGCTCACAAACCTCACTCACAATAGCTCACAGGTGCCAACAAAGTTAGAAAAACATTCCAAAATGGACGTGTTCTTGATATATAAACAATCTTTCGGCCGAAAGATTGTTCAGTTGAATAATCTTTCGGTCGAAAGAATGTTTCGGTCAGAATATCTTTCGGCCAAAAACATATTGCCAGATGAAAAAAATCCGTCCAACTAAATTTTTACATGCAAATTGAGGGTGTTGTTACTGTATCATTCGATTTGACGTTCCACTTTTCAGCCAAAAACTAGTTCGGCCAAAAAAAATATCTTTCGGCCAAAAAATAATATTATTTCGACCGAAAACACGTTTCTCAGAATTTTGGAGATCCGATTGTCACGAAAGTGTTACTCACCTCCGTGATTTCACCCTATGAATATTGAAAAAATGAAGGTTATGATAATTAAATCCAATCATATCACTTACAATACTTTCATATCTGAAAAAAACAACTTGGAGAAAGTTCCTTCATACAAATATCTCATAATCAATATTCATTGCAAGCTCAATTGGCACTATAGAATTTAGAAAAGAATAAATGCACAGTGGAAACTTTATTATGGGCTTGAAAACAATTGTAATTCAGCCTACCTTTAGCTATGGGATAAGACAAAAATTCTCTTTGAGACTGTCATCACTCCTATTATCTTATATGGGTGTGAAGTTTGGGGATTCAATATCTCTAGAGAATATTGGAGAAATATAGAGTGGATCCAAAGGATGTTTTATAACCTATAATCTGAGAATTAAATGAAATACACCCTATCTTATGATCATAGAAGTGCCCCTTTACCCCATTAAGAGCATGGATATGGCTAGGTATCAAATGTACAAAAAAAACATAAACAACATGGAATACAAGAGGCTTCCAAAAATTGCTTCAAACTCCAACCAAAAGTTCGTATGGCTCAAGAAAGGATGGCATAAAGAAGCCAAGTATTGGCTAAACCATTGAGGAATAAAGAAAGAGGACATTTTGTAGAATAACGATAATATTAAAAATATCATTACGTCTAAATTTAAGGAGAAATTGTGGTGTGATAAAAAATTAGAGCATAAAATAAAATTAAGATACTAAAATTAGGTGATCAACCCTTATGTAGAAGATCGAAAGTATCTCTTTGTTTTCACTGGTATAAAGAATAAAATCAACATTGCAAAAATAATAACAAGCTCTCACAAGCTCCATAGTGAAACTAGGCATCAAACAATTCCCAAAACATTGTGGGTTGAAAGGATCAACCATCTTTGTGACACTAAGATGGTTGAAGATGAAAAGTACTTTCTCTTAGAATGTATACCCAAATTAAATAACAATTTCAAAATATTTTTCACAATACCAACCTTCCTAACTTTCCAACTCATCAAAGCCATGGTGATATTGGAGCACTTATCTTAATGCTTTTTTAGCTCATAAATAAAATTATAAATAAATCCAAGTAATTCCTTACCTTTCTCAAGCCGCGATAGACCAAATCTAGTCTTGGTGGATGTTAACCACCTCCACCACCACCACCATCATCATATAACAATAAAATGTCTTAATTCCATTTTGTGTAATATGCTCTTGTAGTAGTTTCATGCACTTTGTTTCAAAACATATCAAAAATGTAGGCAATTTGCAAATTTAATGCGTTGTAGGGTACTTCAAATGAATAGCAAACAACTTAAATTTTTTCAAATATTATTAAAGAAAAAACCACCATAATTAGGAGTCACATATGGTATTGACACATGAAAAACAAATCTATGGAAATTAGGTGAAATATATACTTTAAAGGGGTCAACTTTTTTAGGGATAAATCTAAACAATTTATGATTTGGATATTTTTTTTGGAAATCATTACTTGGGATGTGATTATAGAAAAATTGTTCGGATTGAAAATTTTCATTATTGAATTATGTGATTATGGTTTGTGCTACCCTTATTATACTTTATGACCTAATGAAACTTCTATAAGAACCACATCCATTTGTAGTGCCTGGTTTGTTGTAAATTACTATAGGCCTGCAAATACTGGAGTGGTTGGTGATCTATGTGGATGATGGTCTACACGCCCATCAGATAATGCTTCCATTTTTTTACAGATATACCAGGGTATAGAGATCCTTATCTTAGGTAGGGTAGTTGAGGACCGCCCCATGAAATACTTCAGAATGATAGAAAAATGGGTTTCCTCCCTGCATCATGATCGCTCCCATGACATACCCAGTTGCATCTGTCTCCACTTCGAAGGTATTCTAAAATTTTGGTAGCATGGGAACTAGTGCTTGACTAATCTTTATTTTCAACTCATAAAATGTTGTTATAGCACAAATTTCCGTGCCTATGAACTTGTCACATGGCCCAACCCTTTTCCCTAGCTTGCTAATCAAAATCCCAACTTATCTCATCAAAGTCACCTAAAAACTTGACTTTTTCTTATATTTACAACTTTCCTTTATGAAACACATGGACATCCCGCCCTTTCGAACTTGCATCCCACAGATTCCCTAAAAAAATGGAAGAAAAAAACCACTTTTTCAGAAGGGGATTTCGATTGGACTTGTTTCCCAACCTTCCTAAGCCTGTACCAAATGAAATTCAAATTCACGAACCTCTCAAAAATGTTATAAATTCACCATGGAGGGCATGGATGGGGAGGAGAACTAAGGTGCAAGATCATGTTGGCAAAATTTTAGCAAGATTCCCTAATCCATGCATTCTGTGAGTAGCATCCCATACTTGGAACTCCTTTTCCATTGTTCCTTCCTTTCTCTATATAACTACAAGGTGTGTTCCTATCCCTGTTGAGTTATCCAAACAATATCCTCACTACTTGAGTTGATACTTGAAGGTCTTTGGAGGAACCCGGGGCAATTTCCATTGAACCAATATCGAAGGGTGGATTAGGTTGTAACTACCTTTCTCACATTGTTGTCAATAAAAGAGTTCTATTTCCCTCCTATTGTGCATTTATTGGTTCATTATATGCTAATGTATTTTATATATGGTTGAATCTATGCACATGATATATGCTATTTGAATGTATAACTACCTTGTGGCAGTCTATTCTTGGTTTCCTATTGCAGGTTAGTTCTGGTAGATATCAAGTGTTCTTCAAGAAGTGAGAGAGGGAATCCACATTGAACGAAGGATTGGAGGTTTGAGGCCTATCCTTTCTTTCTCTATCTAACTTTATAAAAGTATTTTTTTCTTGTATGCATTGATATAGATGAGGGTAGATTCCATATTCTAAATTTGGTCTTGCTCTGTTGTGACTTGACCCAAGGTCACGGGGGAAAATTTCCTTAATCAAAATCATTTTGTTGATTCTTCCCCAAATAGAAACTCTTACCACTCACTGTTATGGTGTGGAGTGGCGCAACTACTGTTGAAAATGAAGCTATAAAATTTCGCAAGTACCTTTCTACCCCAACAAAGATCCTAACTTCTGAGAAATTTGTATGTACTTGCCATTTCATGTTGGCCTCCACCTTGGTGGGATGTATCCTGAGCTCACCTCCACTAATCACATACCTGAGATACACCAAAGATTTTTGAGAAAAATTGCATTTCTTGAGATTGGCCATGAGTGGGTGCTTCTTCAGGGTCCATAACACTTGAATAAAATGTGAGATGTGTTCCTCCTAGGTACCACTAGAAACCAGTATATCATCAAAATAGACTATAACACATGAATTTAGATAAGGGAATAAAACATCCTTCATCAGTCTCATAAATGCAGTTGGTGCATTGCATAAACTAAATGGCATAACCAACCACTGATAAAATTCTTTCCTTGTCTTCAAGGAAATATTGTAGGTATATTCTTCTTTGACTCGTACCTAGTGATATCTTGATTTCAAATCCAACTTAGTGAATTGCTTGACATGTTACGGCTGGTCCAATAGATCATCGATATTGGCAAGAGAGTACCAATTCTTTAGTGTAATATTGTTCAATTCCCTGTAATTGATACAAATTCTCCAAGTTTCATTCTTCTTGTGAACAATTATGATGGGTGACCCACGGGGTGAGGTAACTGGTTGAATCACACTCTTATCCAACACATGTTACAGCTACTTCTTTACTTCATTTACTTCCTGGACAAACTATCTATACAACCCAATATTCGACAAGGGGGAGTCAAGAAATAATTAGATTTCATGTTCCATTTCCCTCTTAGGTAGTATCCTTTTAGGCTCCTCGAACACTCCTTTGTATTCCTATAAAAACTCCTCCAACTAATGTTTCTTGTATTTAGTACACCCCTCCAAGGATGTATTTACTTTTAAAGACTCTTCAGTAGAATTATTTTCTGTTATAAAAAGTAAAACACATTTCTTGCTAGAACCAATCAATTTCTTAGCTTGATTGGCACTTAGGAGTGAAATTTTTTATTTTCCTTTGTGCATGTTGATGATGAAAGATTTCCCATCCTTGATGAGGCGGTACTGGTTGACAATCCACATGAAGATAACATCCCTCATATACATGTAGGATCTTCCAAAAAATACTCAACATACATCTAGTGGTACTGCATCCAATTCTACTTCATCCATAAAGTCAACACTTACAACAAATTTAATATTGCAATGCTTTGCTACCTAGATATATACATCCTTGTTTACCCAATCCAATGGATATGGGATAGGATGATCGTGAACCTCTAATCCAAGCTTGTTGACCATATATGTTGCTATGCGATTATCTTGTAAACTATATTCGAACAAAGCATGGATATTGCTCTTCTTGACCTAAATATTGATGTGGAAGAGCTTGGTCATCTCCTTTTCTTCTTGGTGATGAAGGTTACTCAGATTCACCTCCTTTTGCATAGATGTGCAGACAATATTTTCATCCATATCAGATATACTTTCAACCTGATTACTCAAATTTGTGGTTGGAAACCTTTATTTTTCTTTTCATCCTTCTTGTGGTTCATCGGGTTCAACTCTAGATGTAGTTTCCAACATGTTTCCTCATTGTGTTCATAAATGTTGCAATTATTACAATGGTTACTGGGATATTTGAATTGATGTGTAGTGGATATTGTATTCCTAGCATTTCCCCCTTTCCACTTCTTCTTCCCCTCCTTGGAAGCTTCATGGTGTTATTTCTTCCTACAACCACTTGACTACCCTTTCTTGTGGCCTATGTTTTCTAGATATTGTGCCTATACACATACCTCATCCATTGTCCTTTGATTAAAAAACATCACTTGCTTTCATAGATGACTATATAAACCCCCTAAATACTTGAGGAGTACATCTAGTTTCTTTGGAGAGATACTCATTATGATGTCCATCTTCGTGAACTCGGTGGTGTACTCCTATACACTCTACTTCCACCTCTACATGAAATAGTGCCACCAGATCCATTGTGCCTCTACATACTCAATATGGTAGAATGGGTACTTGACGATGTTTTTGAAGTCCTCCCACTTAATTACTAGCGGATCACCCTCTAGTCTAAGTGTTTCTGTATGGATTTCCCATTAGGTAAAAGCATGGTTGTCTAACTTCAACCTAGAAAATGAAATATTTTACTCTTTATCTATATGGTGAATGCTGAAATAAACTTCTATTTATTGCAACCACTGATTCAGTTTTAATGCATCGATCTCACCTAGGTTTGCTTTTTTTTCCAATTTCACTTCCATCTTCAATAGGGACTATGAAGGGTTAATGACACTCAAACTTACCTTTTTTTATCTCAGGTTCTTTCCATGACTCCTTTCTTGGGTATTCTTGATCTCCTGATTTCCCCTCTGATATGATCTCTGAGTCAAAGCCTCCATCATCTCCAAACAGTTTGATATTTTTTGCTAGAGATGCCATGAGGAGTTTAATATTGTGGTTGATATCAATGACTTGTGCTTCCAACCTATCAAATATTTCTTCTGCTAGATATCGAGGGTTGTTATAAACAAACTTGTTTTCCATGGCTAGGGTTTATGTGAATTTTATTTAAGATGATTCCCATATCCATTCACATTTTCCAATGTGAATAGATATATTATTACGATGATGAGTGTTCTATATATAAAGAACATATGGTGACCATGGTGACCATCCATGAAGATATGTGTCCCTTGGGTAATAAATATATTTATACTTTATATTATAAAATATATTATTACGTTGATAATATTGATTAATAATTAATAATCATATTATTAATTATCAATCTAGTAGAATGTCTTTTTGATGTTGCCCAGACATCAACAGATCTCTCCCATGACATGCCCAATTGCATCTGTCTCCACTTCGAAGGGATCCTGAAAGTTTGGTAGCACGGGCATTGATGCTTGACTGATCTTTCTTTTCAACGCATTTAAAGTTGTTATAGCACAAATTTCCACACCTATGAATTTGTGACATGTCCCAACCCTTTTCCTAGATTGCTAATCAAAATCCCAACTTCCCTCATCAAAGTCACCTTAAAAAAATTGACTTTTTCTTATATTTGTGGGTTTCCTTTTTGAAACACACGGACATCCACACCTTGCTAACTTGAATCTCACAGATTCCCTCAAAAAATGGAAATAATAAAATAATTCCACTTTTTAGGTGGGGATTTCGGTTAGTCTCGTTTCCTAACCTTCCTAAGCCCATACCAAACGGAATTCAACCTCCTAAACCTCTCAAAAATGGTATAAATGCACCATTGAAGGCACGGATGGACAGGATAACTAAGGTGCAAGATCATGTTGGAAAATATTTAGCAAGCTTCCCTAATCCCTTCATTCTCTGAGTAGTAGCATATACCTGGAAACTCCTTTTCCATTTTTCTTTCCATTTTCTATATAACTACAAGGTGTGTTCCTATCCTTGTTGAGTTATCCAAGGAATATGCTCACTACTTGAGTTGATACTTGAAGGTATTTGGAGGAACTTGGGGAAGTTGCCTCTGAACCGGTATCGAAGGGTGGATCGGGTTGTAATTACCTTTCTCATAATTTTGTCAATAAAAGAGTTCTCTTTCCCTCCTATTGTGCATTTATTGGTTCATTAAATGCTAATGAATTTTATATATGGTTGAATCTATCCACATGATATATTCTATTTGAATGTATAACTACCTTGTAGAAGTATATTATTGGTTTCCTATTGTAGGCTAGTTCCGTTAGAAATAAGGAGTGCTTCAAGAAGTGAGAGCGGGGATCGACATCGAAATAATGATTGAAGGTTTGAGGCCTCTCCTTATTTCTTTCTCTCTCTTACTTTATAAAATTAGTTATTTCTTGTATACATTGATATAAATGAGGGTAGGTTCCATCTTCTAAATTCTATCTTTCTCTGTTGTGACTTGACCCAAGGTCACGGGGGAAAAATTCCTTAATAAAAATCATTTTGTTGATTATTCCCCCACTATAAATTCTTATCACTCAAAGGTGAAAATGCTGTTGAAAATGAAGCTATATAATTCCACAAGTACCTTGATACCCCAACAAAGCTCCTAAGTTCTGAGAAATTTGTCACAACCGACCATTTCATGACAGCCTCCATCTTGGTGGGATCTATCTTGATCTCACCTCCACTGATCACATACCCCATACACCAAATATTGTTGAGAAAAAATGCATTTCTGGATATTGGCCATGAATTGGTGCTTCTTCAAGGTCCATAACATCTGCATAATATGTGATATGTGTTCCTCCTAGGTAACACTACAAACCAATATATCATCCAAATAGTCTATAACAAATGAATCTATATAAGAGAGTAAAAAATCAATCATTAGTCTCATAAATGTAGTTGGTGCATTGCATAAACTAAATGGCATAACCAACCACTCATAAAATCCTTTCTTTGTCTTGAATTCAATCTTCTAGGTATATTCTTATTTGACTCGCACCTAGTGATATCCTGATTTCAGATCCAACTTAGTGAAGTAGTTGGCATGTTGTGGTTGGTCCAATAGATCATTGATGTTGGGAAGAGGGTACCAATTATTGAGTGTAATATTGCTCAATTCCCTGTAATCGATATACATTCTCCAAGTCTCATCCTTCTTGTGAACAATTATGATGGGTGACCCACAAAGTGAGGTACTTTCTCGAATCACACCCTTCTCCAACAACTACAACAACTACTTCTTTACTTCATTTTCTTCTACAATGAACTATCTATACCACCCAATATTCAATAAGGGGGAGTCAAGGAATAATTAGATTTCATGCTCCACTTCCCTCTTAGGTGGTATCCTTTTAGGATCCTGTAACACTCCTCTATATGCCTATAAAAAATCCTCCAACTGATGTTTATCGTATTTAGTACACCCCTCCAAGGATTTCTTTACTTTTAACAACTCTTCACTAGACTTATTTTCTGTTATAAAAAGTAAAACATATTTTCTTGCTAGAACTAATCAATTTCTTAGCTTGATTGGAACTTACTAGTGAAATTTTTTATTTTTCTTTGTGCATGTTGATGATGAAGGATTTCCCATCCTTGATGATGTGGTACTGTTTGAAAATCCACTTGAAGACAGAATCCCTCATATACATGTAGGGGCTTCCAAAAAATACTTCACATACATCTAGTGGTACCGCATCCAATTCTACTTCATTCATAAAGTCAACACTTACAACAAATTTAATATTTCACTTCTTTTTTACCTAGATATCTACATCCTTGTTTACCCAATCAAATGGATATGGGCTAGGATGATCGTGAACCTACAATCCAATCTTGTTAACCATATATGTTTCTATGAGATTATCTTGTGAACCATATTTGAACAGAGCATATTTATTTGTCTTCTTAACCTGAATATTCATGTGGAAGAGATTGGTCATGTCCTTCTCTTCCTAGTGATGAAGGCTACTCAGATTCACCTCCTTATGCATAGATGTGCAGGAAATATTTCCATCCATATCAGATATACTTTCAACTTGATTGCACAAATATGTAGCTGGAAACCTTTCTTTTTCTTGATTGCATGAGATGTAGTTTCCAACAAGTTTTCTTCATTGTGGTAATAAATGTTGCAATAATTGGAATGATTACTAGGATATTTGCACTAATGTGTAGTGGCTTCTATATTCCTATCCTTTCCCCCTTTCTACTTATTATTGCCCTCCTTGGAAGCTTCCTGGTGCTCTTTCTACTTGGAACCACTTGACTACCCTTTCTTGTGTCCTATGTTTTCTAGATAATGTGCCTATACACATAACGCGTCCAATGTCCTTGGATTAAAAAACATCACTTATTTTCACAGATGAATATGTAGAGCCCCTAAATGATTGAGGAGTACATCTGGGTTATTGGGAGAGATACCCATCATGATGGCAATCTTCCTGAACTCGATAGTGTACTCCTATACACTTTGCTTTCGCCTTTGCATGAAATAGTGCCACCAGATCCATTGTTCCTCTATGTACTCAATATGGTAGAATTGGTAGTTGATGAGGGTTTTGAATTCCTCCCACCTAATTACTCACCGATCACCCTCTATTATAAGTGTTTTCATATGGTTTTCCCACCAGGTAAAATCATGGCCCTCTAACTTCAATCTAGAAAATGAAATATTTTACTCTTTATCTATATGCTGAATTTTGAAATAAACTTAAAGTTGTTGCAATCAATGTTTTAGTTGTAATTCATCGATATCACCTTGGTATGTTTTTTTTCCCCATTTTACTTCCATCCTGAATAGATACTATGAAGGGTTAATGACACTCAAACTTGCCTGTTTTTTCTCAGGTTATTTTCGTGACTCCTTTCTTTGGTATTCCTGAACTCCTAATTTCCCCTCCGATATGATCTCTGACTTAGAGCCTCCATCATCTCTGAATTTTTTTAGCTTTCTTGCTAGATATGATATGAGGAGGTCCATATTGTGATTAATATCGACGACATATGCTTCCAACCTCTCAAATATTTCATCTGTTGGATCTCGAAGGTTGTTATGAACAAATTTGTTTGCCATGTCTAGGGTGCATGTGACTTTTATTTAAGATGATTCCTATATCCTGCAAATTCCCACAAAAACCTAAAAGAAAACTTGGCTCTAATACCAATATGATATGTAAATTGTCATGGATATTCCCTTGGAATTGTTTATCACAATAGAGTCAATAAATAAAACTGAAATCTACACTATGAAGGTTAAATTCCTTTAGATTCCATAATATTTAGTTACTAATTTTATGCTTATGCATGAAATAGATAAAATGTTGAAAGTAGAGAACAACAAAATACAATCACACACCATCCACAAAATAACACCAATATTTTCTTCGGGAAACCCTTATGGGAGAAAACTCTGCTAGAACGTGAGCTTACTCTGCTCTCTTTTCTCCGGTGTAGAAATAATGAAAGTACAAAGGATAAGACACTCTCTATGGAGTTACCTAAGACTTGTGTCTTGTTAGGTCTCTACAGAACATTATCCCCCTCTATTATTCTTTCAAATTTTCCCCTCCGAGTTGTTCTGCTCTAATATTAAACAAAACACAATAACATAGAATCAAACCCCTTCTCCTAGCAACCCGATATTTAACATTGCCCGATGGCCATCTAAGGTTAGGGTATTGAATTCCTCGACACTCAATTAGTGATTAGGTTTGGACCTTCTAAAATTTTCTAGAAAATACACCACATGACTATCCCCACATGTTTAAGTAATGGTGGTTGACATGACATCCACTAGCACCATGGTGATCAATACGGTAGGTAAACGTGAGGGAGGCATAATTGTTGCATACAAAATCAGTTTGAGGCGATTCTTGCACGTTTAGATAGATATTGGTGTAGAATATAGAATTTTTCTCCATATTAAGGTTTGTACAATGAAAAAGTGTTGTTTCATACCTCAAAATGGCTTTGAAAATTTTCAAACAATTTTTTGGACTCAAATTTCCAAATTTGGACCAACTCCCTAAATGGCCCCGCAAGATGATTCCTCCTATTTTTCCACTCATAAAATACTAAGATAGATGAAAAATAATATAATTATCCAATATGGATCAATGAGGTGTGTCTCTTTGAACCTAAATCCCTAGATCAATATTTCAGTATGGCAAGGAAAGTAGAAAACAAAGATATAACTACTAGAAGGGTGACCACTGATAACTATAGAGAACACCATGTCCTCTGTCCTAAACCAACAAGGTTGATAACTCAACAAATGGGTGAAAGAAGAGAAAAGTGAAGGGAATAAATGCAGTGAGAAGATTATTCTACATTGACTGTGAAGGGGAAGCAGCTCAAGAATTGGAACCATAACAAGAGATAGATCTAGAAGAGACTACTATAATGATATCTTGTCATGCATTGGATTCCATTAGGACTCCACAAACCCTCAAGATACAAGGATACATAAAAAATGAAAAGGTAACAATATTTATTGATTATGGTAGTACCCATAATTTCATCAATTGCAAATTAGTAAAAGATCTTAATTGCTTTATATATCCAACACTAGAGTTTCAAGTAATTATTCCACATGGAGGTACCATAAATTAATCTCGGAAGTGTCATATTATTAAGCTCAACACGGGGGAGTAATTTTTGTATAGTCCCATGATTTCCGTCCAAATGGGTGGTATTGAAGTTGTATTAAGGGTGCAATGGCCCTTAATTTTCAACATTTTTTCATGAGATTTTCCTGATATGGTAAGGAAATTGAGCTTAGAGGTATCCAAGGGAAAACCTCTAAGGTGATATGCTCTAATATCATGAAAACATTACTCCAAAAGGGACACAATGTTGTAATTGCACAATTGTGCTCACTTGATGTTCAAACATATATATCTTCAAACACATTATGAGATGAATTGCATGGGGAAAAATTCTTTACTAATTTGGATCTTCATTTAGGATATCATCAAATCAAAATGAGGCTACAAGACATTCCTAAAACAACTTTTAGAACACATGAAATTCATTATGAATTTTTGTTTATTCCATTTGGACTTACTAATGCACCTTCAACATTTCAAAGCTAGATGAATTTTATTTTCAATCCCTTCCTTAGAAAATTTGTGTTAGTATTTTTTGATAACAATTTAATCTAATCTTGGGAAGAGCATGTACAACAAGTTGACACAGTATTACAACTATTGGTAGAGAAACAAAATCCTTCCAAGTGTGCTTTTGGGGTCCAATAAGTGGAATATTTCGTCCATATTGTATCTCATGAAGGTGTAAAAGTGGACCTTAACAAAATTAAAGCTATGAGGGAATGACCAATTCCCAAAACCTTGAAGAAACTTAGAGGATTCTTAGGATTGGTAGGCTATCACTACAATTTTATGAAGAACTATGGTAAAATAACATCACCTCTAACAACATTATTAAAAAATGAAGCATTTTCTTTAATCGAAGAAGCAACCAAAGATTTTGAAAAACTTAAGGAGGCTATGTGTACAACTCTCGTCTTGGCTAGAGTTGACTTTCAAAAAAAATTATTATGGAGTGTGATGCCTCAAGCCATGGAATTTGTGCAATTTTAATGCAATAAGGAAGGCCCCTTTCCTTCGAAAGAAACCAACTTAAAGGAAAAAAATTAGTCAAACCCATTTATGAAAAGGAAATGTTGGCCATACTACATGTAGTTCATAAATGGTGCCCTTACCTAATTGGAATACACTTCAAAGTAAAAACATTTCATGATATTTTGAGTTACTTATGGGAGCAATGATTATCTTCATAAGAGCGTGTTGACAGCCAATACAATTTTTTCTATTGCCCTATAAGCTGCCTACACCTAAGTCTTCTGAACTTCAAATCATCGTCGCATCTTGCAAATAGATGATAATTTGATTCCTTGCGACGTTTGCAAATTGGTCTTCATTTGGTTTTCACGACTGTAAGCGTGAAAACTCCTCTATCGTTATTTGAAATATCATGATCTTTTATTGATATTCTGAATGGAACTTATCATTAAGTGGCTGTAAGGATTTTTGATCTATGCCTGTTTGCTTATTCTTACTTTGATTGCGCAACTGGATTTTATTAAACTGATAAGGCATTGAGCATGAACATTTATGTTTTTTGAAACTTCCCTAGTCTTTGAATTACATAGGGATCATGGTTTATTTTTGTTTTTATATATACGATGTGATCCTTATTATTATAGCTCTTGGCTTGAAATCGATTGTCACTATGTTTTAAAACCTTTGATCAAACATTTATGCAATGGCGCATTGGTTAAAACAATTTGGGTTTTGATTTCAGATTGAATATTCATGGTTTGAAATATTACAATGGCGCATTGATATATCATCCACCGTTTAATTCTTTGGTTATACGAATGATATGGTTTTGTGTTATGATTGATTGAACAGAAGGGTTAATTCGCCGGTTGTACTTTTCCATTACTATTATGCATGTCGGTGATTAATCCCACCACCCTCACATGTGCGCATTAACGCTTCCCCTTTGATCGTTCATAGTGGTTAGACCGAATGTATCTGCTCCTGTGTGTTGGTGAATGTGAACTAAACCCTTACCATGTTCTCTCACCATGGCTCCAGTTGTGAGGGCTGAAACGAATGGTATCCAAGCTCTGTTGATGGTCGATAGTGCCCACAGTGACCTTGAGGAATTTGGATGGCTCCCGTTCATACAAAAGTTTGATGGTTTTAATCCCTGCGTGGCTCGGCAATTCGCATTAACCTTTGATGGCTGTCAAGCCAAGGTCGGGGATGTCCAACTGAGAATTGACGAGCCATTTCTCAGTTTAGCTACAGGTCTACCTGCCACTGGACAACGATGGTCCAAGAATTGCAAAGTGGAAGAGGTCCCTTGGACATTGCTCTTCCAGTCACGTAGGGTTAGCTCCTGCGACAAAGGTTTGCCCGTGAATATGCTCAAGCAATGTTGGCACGATTTGCTGATGTTAATCAAATAATTTATCACCTGCGAGGGTCGGTATGGTTTTGTTTTCTTACACCACCTTCGTTTGCTTATGGTTTTCATGGGCTATGAGCTTAATATGACTTATTACTTGCATAGAAGCTTGTTTAAGATGTCTAAGAGATATAAAAGGAACCAGGCTTATAGCAGCCTTTTTCACTATGGGCTAGTTAAAATTATTGTTGTTTATCATTTGGGTTACACGGAGATTGTTGGACCGATTTCCTTGCTCAAAATAACTTTGAAGACTCAAACCCTCCATAGGTTGACAAACCTGTGGTGAGCGAGGGTAAGACTGTGCCCCCGGTACCCTACAACATCCTATTACCTAAACCCTTACCCAACTCACCTATCGACCTACCCCACTCTATGACCAAGGATGCCGAGACTTTCAAGCCTGTGGGCAAGAAACCTAAAGCCAGACCTGCTGTGAATTCCAAAGGAAAAAGGAATGCCCATTTAATCTCTCGTATGGCGAGGAATAAATCGAAACCCCCTGTCAGTCCTGACCCTATT
>SNQJ01S0054284.1:6696-21144 GCA_010110895.2 Picea sitchensis | reverse complement strand
GTTTCGGGATTTCGCGATTTCGCGTATCGGGGTTTTTGGAGAGCAGAGTCTTTTGCTCGTCCAACTCCCGATTCTCGATTTTGCGATGGAATAGGATCTCGCCACGTGTCTCTTGATCGGACGTTCAAGATGACGTCGGGATTTCTCAAGCCAAAATTCCTCCTGTGAGCTCTAGAGGGTTAAACCTCGAGCACTTTCTCGCTGATCCAACGGTTGTAGGGCCTCTGCGAGAGATCGGAAGGCTGAGTTGCTTTCACCTGTTCCACACTTTCTCGTTCCCTTTTGAACTGTTTTCCCGCCTCAGATATGTTCGCAAGATGAATCTTGCAACTTTAATGGTCGTTCCTTGTGTGTTTGACGTGTTCTTTCCCGAATTTAACGGAATTTACTCCTGTGGAAGAAAAGATTGTGAATCTTTCAAAGATTTGAAAGAATTTCACGATTTCTTCGTGATTTGCTTGAATCTTTGATGGATGAGAGCGATTTCCTTGAATCTTTAAACAATTTTTCCTTCTGCTTGAATCTTTAACGAATAGAGGCGAAATCTTCAAGTTCTTTAAACTTCTTTCGTTCTGCAGCTCTTCTGCGTCAATCTTTGACGGTTCTTTGAGAAAATCGTGCAGGTTTCTTCTTCTGCGATCTCTGCTTCCTCCGCTAACTTCTCACGACGATCTTTAAAGAGTATTGCAGACAGCTTTCCAAACCTTGTGAAAAGTCTGTGACGCGTGCTCTCAAGATCCATGAGGCTCTACACTGTGAGGATCGAGTTGCTCTCCCGACTGTGTGAAGAGGCTTACTGCTGTAGCTCTGATACCATGATAAATTGTGAAGGACAGAGAAATGCAGAGAGAAAAGAATAGTATATTCAAGTGTATGAAGAAGTACAAAACAGAACTGAAGAGATTCAGAAGTCCTACTAACAATAGGAAATAACTGAGCTTATATATGCTCAAAGCAAGACAGAAATAGAAAGTACAACTATCCAGTACAACTGGCAGTGTACGGTCATACTGTTGAGGGTACAATATATTTAACACTTGTTCCTCTATAAAATGGTAAAATAACCAGTTCGATCTCCTTATTCCTCTTTAAGATTTGGAAATGAGTACACGCTACTGCATATGTAAAACATTTGCGTGCAGATACATAAAACCATTGTTAGAGTGTTTTGTTCTCTTCCTTTTGTTTGAAGGAATTTTTATAAGACTAATAGAAAATAGTTTTTCTCAATCTTATTTAACATCGCTCGATGGCCATCTAGGGTTAGGGTATTGACTTCCTCAACATTCAATTAGTGATCAAGTTTGGACCTTCTAAAATTTTCTAGAAAATACACCACATGACTAGCCCCATATGTTTAAGTAATGGTGGTTGACATGGCATCCACTAGCACCATGGTGATTAATACAATAGGTAAATGTGAGGGAGGCATAACTGTCGCATACAAACTCTGTTTGAGGTGATTCTTGCACTTGTAGATAGATATCACTGTGTAGAATATAGAATGTTTCTCCATATTAAGGTTTGGACAATGAAAAAGTGTTGCTTCATACCTCAAAATGGCTTCGAAAAATTTCAAACAATTTTTCGGACCCAAATTTCCAAATTTGGACCAACTCCCTAAATGGCCCCGCAAGATGATTCCTCCTATTTTGCCACCCAGAAAATACTGAGATAGATGAAAAATAATATAATTATCCAATATGGATCAATGAGGTGTGTCTCTTTGAACCTAAATCTCTAGATCAATATTTCGGTATGGCAAGGAAAGTAGAAAACAAAAGATATGGCTACTAGAACGGTGACCATTGATAACTATAGAGAACACCATGTCCTCTCTCCTAAACCAACAAGGTTGATAACTCAACAAATGTGTGAAATAAGAGAAAAGTGAAGGGAATAAATGCACTGAGAAGATTATTCTACATTGACTGTGAAGGGGAAGCATCTCAAGAATTGGAACCATAACAAGAGATAT
This sequence comes from Picea sitchensis, assembly GCA_010110895.2. Classification (NCBI taxonomy): domain Eukaryota; kingdom Viridiplantae; phylum Streptophyta; class Pinopsida; order Pinales; family Pinaceae; genus Picea; species Picea sitchensis. The sequence goes on along the minus strand of SNQJ01S0054284.1, from coordinate 19,166 downwards.
ATCTAGAAGAGACTACTACAATGATATCTTGTCATGCATTGGATGCCATTAGAACTCCACAAACCCTCAATATACAAGGATACATAAAAAATAAAAAGGTAACAATATTGATTGATTATGGTAGTACCCATAATTTCATCAATTGCAAATTAGTAAAAGATCTCAATTTCTTTATATATCCAACACTAGAGTTTCAAGTAATGATTCCACATGGAGGTACCATAAATTAATCTGGGAAGTGTCATATTATTAAGCTCAACATGGGGGAGTAACTTTTGTATAGTCCCATGATTTCCGTCCAAATGGGTGGTGTTGATGTTGCATTAGGGGTGCAATGGCCCTTAATTTTCAACATTTTTTCATGAGATTTTATTGATATGGTAAAGAAATTGAGCTTAGAGGTATCCAAGGGAACACCTCTAAGGTGATATGCTCTAATATCATGAAAACATTACTCCAAAAGGGACACCATGTTGTAATTGCACAATTGTGCTCACTTGATGTTCAAACATATATATCTTCAAACACATTATGAGATGAATTGCATGGAGAAAAATTCTTTACTAATTTGGATCTTCATTTGTGATATGATCAAATCAGAATGAGGCTCGAAGACATTCCTAAAACAACTTTTAGAACACATGAAATTCATTATGAGTTTTTGTTTATTCCATTTGGACTTACTAATTCACCTTCAACATTTCAAAGCTAGATGAATTCTATTTTCAATCCCTTCCTTAGAAAATTTGTGTTAGTATTTTTTGATAGCAATTTAATCTACAACAAATCTTGGGAAGAGCATGTAGAACAAGTTGACAAAGTATTACAACTATTGGGATATAAACAAAATTCTTCCAAGCATGCCTTTGGGGTCCAAGAAGTGGAATATTTCATCCATATTGTATCTCATGAAGGTGTAAAAGTGGGCCCTAACAAAATTAAAGCTATGAGGGAATGACCAATTCCCAAAACCTTGAAGAAACTTAAAGGATTATTAGGATTGATAGGCTATCAGTGCAATTTTATGAACAACTATGGTAAAATAACATCACCTCTAACAACATTATTAAAAAATGAAGCATTTTATTTAACCGAAGAAGCAACCAAAGATTTTGAAAAACTTAAGGAGGCTATGTGTACAACTCTCATCTTGGCCACAACTGACTTTCAATTTTTTTTATTATGGAGTGTTATGCCTCAGGCCATGGAATTGGTGCAATTTTAATACAATAAGGAAGACCCATTTCCTTCGAAAGCAACCAAATTAAAGGAAAAAACTTAGTCAAACCCATTTATGAAAAATAAATGTTGGCCATACTACATGTAGTTTAGAAATGGTGCCCTTACCCAATAGGAATACACTTCAAAGTAAAAACATTTCATGATATTTTAAGTTACTTATGGGAGCAATGATTATCTTCATAAGAGCGAAAACAATGGGTTACAAATATGCTAGGTTATTAATTTGAAATTATCTACAAAAAGGGAAAACATAATGTTGTGGGAGATGTCCTTTTAAGGAAAGAAGAAGAAACAAAAGGTTCACTATGTACTATTTATATTCCACAATTTGATTGGGTGGATGAAGCAATGATAGAATGGAAGAATTATCAAGAGGTATGGAAGATCATTCAACAACTACAAGAGGACCCAAGTTCATTCAATAATTTGGTATGGAAGAATAATTTTCTATGGTATCCCGATCGCCTATATTTATATAAAAATTCCTAAGTCAAACAGAAGGTCCTTTTGGAATAGCACACTTTTCATAAAGGAGAACATTCAAGATTATTGAAAGTGTACCACAAGATCAAGAAGATTTTTTTCTAGGAAGGTGTTAAAACTGATGTTCAAAAGTTTATCTGAATGTTTGGTCTTCCAATAGAATAAGGGAGAGACAATCAAGACGATAGGTCTCCTGCAACAATTATCTATACCAAGTCATTATTGGGAAGAAGTTTGAACAGATTTTATTACAAGTTCACCCAAATCCGAAGGAAAGACTATCATCATGGTAGTAGTGGATCGACTGACAAAGTATGCCCATTTTTTCTCTCTTTCTCATCCTTTTAGAGCATGTTCAATAGTTGCAACATTCATGGAAATAAGTCAAAAGCTACACGGAGTCCCCAATATTATTGTAAGTGATAGAGATCCAATTCTCACTCGACTTTTTTGGACTAAATTATTTTCTTATTTGGGTACTCAGTTGTCTCATAGCTCATCTTACCATCATCAATCCAATGGGAAATCTGGGATTGTGAATAAATTTCTAGAAGGATATCTTCATTTCTTTGCATATGATAAATAGACACAATGGATCAAGTGGTTTCCCTTGGAGGAATAGTATTACAACATATCATTCCATACTTCATAAAAAATGTCTCCATTTTTTTCACTTTATGGATATCATCCTCCGTCCATTACATCACCCTTCAAAAAGAATACAAAGGTTCAAGCAGTGGAGAATCACACAGGGAACCAATAAGAGGTTCTCAAACTATTGAAGGACAACTTGGTTATGGCACAAAATAAGATGAAACAAAAAGAAAATCAGCATTGCAGTGAAACAGAATTTGAAGTGGGGGATTGGATATTTCTAAGGATACAACCATATAAAGAGATGTCCCTCAAGCAACAAAACAAGGACAATAAATTAACACCCAAATATTATGGCCCTTATAAGGTTTTGCAAAGGATTGGAAGTATGGATTACAAATTGAAGTTGTCTCCATATTCATGTGTACATGCAGTCTTCCATGTTTCTTGCTTAAAGAAAGTCATTGACAACAAGATCCTAGTCCAAACTATTTTATGAGATATTAATGAAGAAGGGAAAGTTATACTCGAACCAAAAAAATTCCTTGAAACAATGATCAAGCAGTTGAGAAATCGAACAATATAGAGTACCTCGTCAAATGGAAGAACCTACCAGTGGAAGAGGAAACATGTGAATATGAGTTCTTCTTGTAGAAGTACCCGTGGTTAGTAAGGTGTTGAGGACAATACGTTTTTGAAGAGGAGGGGTATGTTAAACCCCAGACAAAGCCTCATGTTATGTATAAAAGTCCTTATTGAATTATTACATTTCTTTTGTTATACTTGTATGTAGGCTAGAACCCTTTAATTTCACCCTTTCATAATAGTTGTACCATTTGTCTCCTATATATACCAATAAGACCTAGTCTTAGGATCATCATATCTCATCTTGTAAATTCAATATATAATAAAAGGAGGCTTCCCCCTTGAAGTGGAGTGTTACTCATGATTTTTTTATCATTCTCAACACAATCAAACTTACAAAATATTATAATAATATATTATTCTTTATAAGTTAAATATTTTGTATAAAAGTTTGTAGTCTTTTTAAAATAAAAGACAAAAATATATTTATATAAGGAAAAAACAAAAATTATAAAATACATATTTTATCATGTTGGTACATATAAGTGACTTATGATTATGATTAAGTATTTAATTGTAAGTATAAGACAATTGACATGAAAGAGAAGAGGATTTTAAAATTATATCAAACTTAAGAGAGAGGTTGACATAAAAATTCCAAGTCTTGCTTAATAATTGAAAAATAAGGGAGGACCTTAGAATTAGTATACAATGAAGAAAATCGGCATTGTTAAAATAAAATGGATTTCTCATATGCTTGAAGCAGGGCATCACACAATTTCTAAACATTTGTGTCATGGACTGATTTGTCATTTGTATTATACTACAAAGGTGCATGATGAAAAATATTGTCTCTAGCATTGAACAATTTCTAAAATGTCCTGGCATGGATTTGTCATTTTTGTGATGTGGTATGAAAGGATTTGTCATTTTTACTATATTATAAAGGTGGATGATAATTATAACAATATTATATCTCTAACCTTTTTCCAATTCATCAAAACTATGGAGATTTAAAACCTTTCTCAAATCTAATGTAAAATTAAAATTTTAAAACAATCTAATATTTTCAATTATAATATTAGAAATCAAAATTGATTTAAATTAGGTAGATCAACCATCATATATCATATGTATATATATATATACTTATATATATATATATATATATATAGGGTGGAGTGGTCAATATATTTATGAGTGAAATTTTGATTTTTAAATTTAATATTTGATTTTATATAAATAATGTTCTATGTTATTGTATTTTTGTGTTATTAAATTTTTAATTAAGATTTTGTCATAAATTTCAAATTTTTGTACAACATATGATAAAACCATTTTGTTAAACCTTCTAACATAATTATTACCTACTTTTCAATCTTATATCAACTAAAGCTTTCTAAGAAATCTTTGTTCTCATCTATAAAATCCTTAAAATATTATATATAAATAAGAAAATGATTTTAAAATATATATATATATTACATGTTATTAATATTTTTTAGAAAATAATATATAAAAATAAGAAAATGATTTCTTAAAATGTTAAAAGATAAAAAAAAAGCAGTTCGTTCTTATTGTTTCTCTTTAAGATTTGGGAAATGAGTACACGCGACTTCATATGAAACATATAGGGTGAAGATATATAAAATGATAAAAAGACAACCAGGTGGATTTTAGGTAGTTGGTTCTGAATTGCTTCATATTAGATAGTCTATATTCTACTTGTTCCAGCATTAAAATTCTATTAAGCTACGTGGATATTGGCATCCATTTATCATAAAAAATTCTCCAAACAAATGGAAGAAGGAAAGGAAACTCTCTAAAAATGGTTTTACGTATCTATACGCAAATGTTTGTTTTACAGATGCAGCAGCGTGTACTCATTTTCAAATCTTAGAGAGGAACAAGGAGATCGAACTGGTTGTTACCATTTATATATCTACACGCTACATGTTCTACCAAATCTTTGAAGAGATGTAGAAGTGTGTACTCATTTCCAAACCTTAAAGAGGAACAATGAGATTGAACTGGCTTTTTTTAATCAGGCGGCCAACATCTGTAGAACATGTAGCCTGCACATATATAAAATGGTAAAATAACCAGTTCGATCTTCTTGTTGATAAATTGTGAAGGACAGAGAAATGCAGAGAAAAGAATAGTATATTCCAAGGTATGAAGAAGTACAAACAGAGCTGAAGGGAACTTCGAAGTCCACATAACAATGGAAATAGGCGAACATAGCAATGTGCTCCAAAGCGAAGGCAGAAATAAGTACAATACATCCGGTCTGGTAGTCAATATGATCCTCTTGGTACAATATATTTAACACTCCCTCATAGACTCAACAGTTACAATTAGTAACCTTGACTATACTTCATCTTTGTCTCTGATCAAAATAGAGCTTTCCTAGTGGCTTGGTGAAAATGTCAGCAAGCTGATCTCTAGAACAACAAAATTGAAGTGCAATGTCACCATTATTGACTAACTTCAGCATTATGAAATGATAGTGAGTGTCAATGTATTTACTCTTCTTATGGAACACATGGATCTTGGATAATGCAATTGCTTTGATGTGTTGTCTGAGAGATAGAGTTGGATCTTCTGTTTGTGACATGTCTTTCAATAATCTTGTGAGCCATATAACCCGACATGAAGGCGGGGAGTATGACTACATACTCTGCTCTCTGCCGAAGATATGGAACCACAATTGGTATGTGATGCCCATGAAATGGGATTACGTGCCAGGTTGAAAACATATCTTGATGTGCTTTTACTGTCATCTAGGCTACCTACAAAATAACTATCTGTGTAACCATAAAGTTGATTACAATCCCGGTCTTGTACCATAAACCGAAATTTATTTTTCCTGCTACATATCTCAAAATTAGTTTTTCCATTTCAGTGGGAATCTTAAGGTGATTCCATGAATGCAGGCTTAATGCATTTGGATACATGATAATAGGCCTAGTTGTTTGTAGATACAACAAAGCGCCTACCAAACTTTTTGTATAAAAGTAGAATCCCAGCGTGGGACCTTCATCATTCTTGCTCAACTTTGTGCCTAAAGGTATGGGTGTTATTTGGTTGCAACCTTCCATCTTGGCTTAGTTTATGTCTGCTGCATACTTTTTTTTTGACAGACAAAAATGCCTTTGGCGATTGATGAACTTCAATGCCTAAAAAATATTTCTATGCGAGATCTGTCATCTCAAACTTCAGTTGCATGGCATGTTTGAAATCTGTTAGCTCGATATTTCCTGTGTAAATCATGTCATCAACATATAAACATACAATTAGTATTTTTACCACTGTTGATCTATTTTGGTATAAAGTGTGGAGTTCATTTTGACTACAGTTGAAGCCTTTTGTCCAGGTAAGTGTCAATTTTCTTGTACCAAGCTCTTGGAGCTTACTTTAAACCATACAATGCTTTCTTCAACCGATACACTTTGGGTAGGTGCTCTTGGACTTCAAATCAGTTGGTTGATTGACATAAACTTCTTCTTCTAAAAAACCATTTAGGGAGTGCTAACTTGACATCCATTTTATTAAGCTTGCCATTTGTGTTGTGTTGCTATGGCCAATAAAGTCCCTACAGTGTCTAATCTTGCCTCTATTTGAGCAAAAGTTTCACCATAATCAATACACAGTTTGTTGTGAGAATCCTTGGGCAACAAGTCTTGCCTTGTGCTTTTCAATCAGCCCTTTTTCATTTAGTTTGGTTTGTAAACCCTTGACACCAATACTCTTTTTGTTGTCTTTGGCAAAATCAACAAGATCCCATGTCTTGTTCTTCTTCTCAATGGAGTCCATTTCTTGGTTCATTGCTTGAACCCAATCAATGACTCCTTAGGCACTCCTTAAAGAATGTAGGTTGACATGACATTAAAAGCAAAAAGGTTGTGTTGTTAAAAGTCATCCAAGCGTTGGTGGATTCGCTCAAACAGGAGTTCTCTGATTCATTGGTTCAGGAGAATGATTCTCTACTAGAGATGAGCTATCCTGTGAATTATTCGGTGGTCCTTGGACTTGCATTCTTGGAGGAATGGGTTGAGTCTTGGCTTATTTACAGATTTTACGTGTTTTAGGAACTTGGCGACAAGGATTTAAATCACGTCCACTTATTTGGTTTCCCGAATCATCCAATTGGTTTCCAAAGTGTACATCTCTAGTGATAATTATTTTGTTGGTGATTGGATTGTAAAGCGTGTAATATTTAGATGTTTCACTGTATCCGGTGAAAATGCATTTTTCACTTTCGTCATCAAGCTTCTTCCTTAATTGGGAATGCGTTATTGCATATGCTATGCATCCAAATGTCCTTAGATGAGCTACATTGGGCTTTGTCCCTCGAACTTCTTAGGGAACTTTCATCTGTATACTGGTAGTTGGTGATCTGTTTAAAGATAGGTAGACATGCTCTTGTTAAAAGTGACAAATGTTTTTCTTTAAGAGTGTTCTTGCCATGTCATGATAAGTGCAATTTTTCATTACTCAAATTACATTTGTGGAGTATACCTTGTTGTTACTTGCATTATGATGCCTTGAGATTTGTTACACCGACTCTCTAGAGTTGTATTCTCCTCCCTCCATCGACTGAGTACTTTGAGAGAATTTACCACTCTGTTTTGGTCGCTGAATTCTTTGAATTTTGTAAAATGTTTCGGACTTGTGTATGAGAAAATATATCAAGATTTCTGAAATCATCAATAAGCGTTAGAAGTAAAAACTACCACCTATTATTTCTGTTTGCATTGGTCCACATGGAGTCGGTGTGAACAATTTCAAGATGTTGTTTGTGATTTGAAGGCGTGGGCTTGGTTCTCTTGTGTTTTCCAAGTATGCAAGACACTCACATGGGGATTTGCTCTTTAAAAATAGGTAGACTTTTGACCATGGAGTTTTTATGAAGGAGACTTAGACTCTGAAAAGGTAGATGTCAAATCTGGTATGCCAAACCATCGTTTCATTCATGGTTGATGCATTACGTGCATAGGGTTGACTCAGTTTAGGTTAGAGGGTAAGGTGAAACATTCTATTTGGAGTCATATAGATTTGAGAAATCAATTTTCTGGTGGGTTTTTCTATCATAGATTTTTCTGGGATACTCCCTCAAAAAAGAGAGTACCTTATAGCCTTTTGATGAAATCCCTACCCTTAACAAGTTATGTTTTAAGTGCTGGAACATGATAGACATTAGATATGTCTTTCTTTACATTACACTTTGGTAAGAATAGGAGCAGTTCCTCTTCCTTGAACTTTGAATAAATGATCATTACCAAGAGTAATGTCGGAGGAAATTGAAGAATCGATGCTTGAAAGTAGTCTTTGTTACCTGTCGTGAGTTACTTTGCGACCAGCGTCCGACAACCCGAGATCTTGGGTTGTTGTTAGGTTAGTAATGGCATGAGAGAAACATACCTGTGAGTTGTTTCCCATGTGATTTGTCACATGTGTTGATACTGGTGATCACGCTGCTTCTTTCTGCATTCAGATTAGTAATGCCCATACTTTTTGCAATAGAAACATTGAATGTTGGATTTGTCATTCGACCTTCTCCTCCTGCCTCTTTGAAATTTTGGAAATTCGATGGTGATTTTGTTGTTGATTTGACATTGACTTTGGAAGTTACAGGTGGGATATTGTTGTCTATTTCCTCCAGCGGTATGAGGGTTACCTGGTTATTCCCTCTTCCTCTACTTCTTCCTCACCTTTCCCTCTTGAATGAGGGTGAGATTGGAAGGCATTTGAGATTAACTCATCTGTGAGATGTAGTCTTGTCTCATGTGTCACCAGGGAAGCAATTAGTTCATCTGTTGAGAAGCTTGACAAATCCTTGGATTCAAGGATGGCTATTAACCATTTCAAATTTCCTTGGTAAACTTGAGAATTTTCTCAACAATTAGTTGATCATTTATGGTTTCCTGTAATGAGTTGGATCACGATTCTGATCCCCATGACTACGGTCATGAGCGATCTAGGTTGGACTGTCATCCCGAGAGTCTTGAATTGTGTCCACAAGGACTGTAGTTTAATTTTTTTTACCCTGTCATTTCCTTTGTAAGTTGATTGTAGGTTGTCCCAGGCCTGTTTTGAAGTTCCAGCGCCTGTGATTTTCGAGAGTATCGAATCATCCACAGAGTTCTTTATCCAGAATTTTGCTTTGTTTCCTTGGTCCTCAGAGTTGCATTAGCAATTCTCTGCGCATTTGTCATGGCGATGAGGCGAATTTGGATGGTTCCACATATCAAGATCACTGGTTCCAACACTCTTATTAACTGGGAGCGACCTCGTCGGAAAGACCAGTGTAATTCTTTCCCAAAGAATGGGACTACTGATTGGTAGATATTGGCACGGTCAGCCATTAAAATAAATCTTGAAAAATGGGAAAGTCGTGTTACCTCTATCTCGAAGCCTTAGATTCTTGATGGTCGATGGGAGCTTATCGGGTTTTTAGATGGCCCTAGGTCTCCTTGTAATGTGACCACGTGCCTTTCTTTTTAAAGCGCTACAGGGCTTTGGTCCCTTGCCTTCTGAAATGCGAAGCATAAAAATTACCTTTCAACTTTTCAACGGTCGAGATATGTTGTGATCGGACGGTCCAGTCGTCGGGGATATGCGCCAAATCGGAGTTCCACGATTTTTGATGTCGAGTTCTTGCCTCCTCGATTTAGCGTCGGCGATTCCGATGGCGTCTTCCTTCCGGGACTTTTCGTTTGTTTGATTAACGCCCGTGTCCCGGCATGCGGACGTGCGATGATCTTATCGGGATATCGCGAATTGGGGTTTCGCGATTTCTGATGTCAAGTTCCTTTGTCCCTTTGATTTCCCGAACTACGATTTACCGTCATCTGTCGGGACTTTTCCCGATGGCTCGATCTACGACACGCGTCCTCCACTGAGATGGGTGATGCGTGATCTCTTCAGCGATTCAGCGATATGTTATATCCCGACCTCTTGTCTCAAGATCGCGAAATCGCGAATCAGAAAATTAGATGAATCGCTTATCGGGGACTTTTCGAAAGCGATCTCTACCCGTGTCCCTTGAAAGATGGAGCGGCTCAGTTAGTGGGGATTTCAGAATGAAACGGAATCCACTTGTTCGGGTTTATTGTTTCGAAATCTAGATAATGCGATGGGCTAATCTGGCGCCACGTCCTCGAAATGGGCCAGCGTTGTAGTGATCGTTCGAGGATTTAGCGATTCCGTCTCGGGGCAGAAAACACATGAGTTTTACAAGTTTTATTCAAATCTGTTGCTTGTAGATATTGTATATTTGTAAATAAGTTGTAATTCAATTAGTAATTAGATGATTAATTATTAAAGTTAGTGTAATAGTAATTAGTAGTTTGTATACAGAATAGTTAGAGTAGTTTATATTTAGTTTTAGTTTAATTTAGTAGTTTTTTTAATTAGATTAGTGTATTAGTTAGTTTTTTAGTTAATTTGTTTTATTAGTTTTAGTTAGTTTAGTTTCTTTTAGTTAGTTTTAGTTAGTTTTATTATTTTTAGATAGAATAGTTAGTTTAGATTAGTTTTCTCTTCGGTTTTCATAGGACCTTAGAGAGACCAACGAAGTTGTTAAACCGGTCAGGGTGGTTCATTCCAAACAGCTTGGGTTATTGGACAACCCCGGACCGGTTCCACTCTCTCAATTGACGGATGGACAATTTTGCCCGCCAACAGAGCGAAAAAAATGGGTTACAAATATGCTAGGTTATTACTTTGAAATTATCTACAAAAAGGGAAAACATAATGTTGTGGCAGATGTCCTTTTATGGAAAGAAGAAGAAACAAAAGGTTCACTATGTACTATTTATATTCGACAATTTGATTGTGTGGACGAAGCAATGATAGAATGAAAGCATTATCAAGAGGTATGGAAGATCATTCAACAACTACAAGAAGACCCGATATCATTCAATAATTTGTTATGGAAGAATAATTTTCTATGGTATCGTGATCGCCTATATTTATGTAAGAATTCCTAAGTAAAACAGAAGGTCCTTCTAGAATAGCACACTTTTCCTAAAGGAGAAAATTCAAGATTATTGAAAGTGTACCACAAGATCAAGAAGATTTTTTTCTAGGAAGGTGTTAAAACTGATGTTCAAAAGTTTATCCGAATGTTTGGTCTTCCAATAGAATAAGGGAGAGACAATCAAGACGATAGGTATCCTACAACCATTAGTTATACCAAGTCAACATTGGGAAGAAGTTTGAATGGATTTAATTACAAGTTCACCCAAATCTGAAGGAAAGACTATCATCATGGTAGTAGTGGATCAAATGACAAAGTATGCCCATTTTTTCTCTCTTTCTCATCCTTTTAGGGCATGTTCAATAGTTGCAACATTCATGGAAATAAGTCAAAAGCTACACGGAGTCCCTAATATTATTGTAAGTGATAGAGATCCAATTCTTACTGGAGTTTTTTGGACTAAATTATGTTCTTATTTGGGTACTCAATTGTCTCATAGCTCATCTTACTATCATCAATCGAATGGGAAAACTGGGATTGTGAATAAATTTCTAGAAGGATATCTTCATTTCTTTGCATATGATAAATAGACACAATGGGTCAAGTGGTTTCTCTTGGAGGAATGGTATTACAACATATCCTTCCATACTTCATAAAAAATGTCTCCATTTTTTGCACTTTATGGATATCATCCTCCATCTATTACATCACCCTTGAAAGAGAATACAAAGATTCAAGCAATGGAGAATCACATAGGGAACCAATAAGAGGTTCTCAAACTATTGAAGGACAACTTGGTTATGGCACAAAATAAGATGAAACAACAAGCAAATCAACATTGCAGTGAAAGCGAATTTGAAGTGGGGGATTAGATATTTCTAAGGATACAACCATATAAAGAGATGTCCCTCGAGCAACAAAACAAGGATAATAAATTAACACCCAAATATTATGGCCCTTATAAGGTTTTGCAAAGGATTGGAAGTATGGATTACAAATTGGAGTTGTCTCCATATTCATGTGTACATGCAGTCTTCCAAGTTTCTTTCTTAAAGAAAGTGATCAACAACAAGATCCTAGTCCAAACTATTTTACAAGATATTAATGAAGAAGGGAAAGTTATACTTGAACCAAAAAGAATCCTTGAAACAATGATCAAGCAACTGAGAAATCGAGCAATATAGAGTACCTCCTCAAATGGAAGAACCTACCAGTGGAAGAGGAAACATGTGAATATGAGTTCTTCTTGTAGAAGTACCCGTGGTTAGTAAAGTGTTGAGGACAACACTTTTTTGAAGAGGAGGGGTATGTTAAGCCCCAGACAAAGCCTCGTGTTATGTATAAAACTCTTTATTGAATTATTACATTTCTTTTGTTATACTTGTATGTAGGCTAGAACCCTTTAATTTCACCCTTTCATAATAGTTGTACCATGTGTTTCCTATATATACCAATAAGACCTAGTCTTAGGATCATCATATCTCATCTTGTAAATTCAATATATAATAAAAGGAGGCTTCCCCCTTGAAGTGGAGTGTTACTCATGATTTTTTTATCATTCTCAAGGCATTGGTTCTTAACA
>SNQJ01S0054283.1:97204-114261 GCA_010110895.2 Picea sitchensis | reverse complement strand
ATAACAAATAAACAGAGACTTATACCTTTGAGAGCCTTAACCGCCAATCTCACCATCTGTTCCGCGTTTCTGGTCCTTGAACTTCGACAATCACGCGTACAATTCACGTCAAAACCCTAAAAAATAAAATAAAATGAGAATTGAATAACCACGGGCCTATCTTCGGTATTTTGACAATGTAAGAACCTAAAAAATACTCTTAGAAAATGTTTTTTTGAGAAATTAATAACCGCGGGCCTACCTTGGGCATTTTGTCAATGTAATAACCTTGGAAGCCCTCTGGATGAAGTCGCTAAAATTTCACAATCAATCATTATTGTCCAATATTTCATTTTGGTTACCACCCATGTAAAGATTTTTTATATTTATAAATAAAAAGTCAACGGATCTGTGATAAGAGTTTCAGTCCATCTTCGTTTTCTCTATAGCAAGTCAACGGATCGGTGATAAGAGTTTAGGTACAACTTTGTTTTCTCTTTTGGAAGTTTCTCACTTTATACATTTTTTATTTTATACACTTTTGATTTACAGATTTTTTCTTTTGAACATATAGAAATGGGGCTATTTTTAGGGTTTTTTTTTGGGATGATAGGAAGAAATTAAAATGGGTTTATAGAATTTAAAAAAAAGAAAAAAATTATTTTAGATTTCTTTAAAGTTGTAATTTTTTTCTAAAACATTTTATGATAATTTGTATGAAGGTTTCTATTGTATCAAATATTTTTAAATTGAGATTTAATTTCGGTATACATAAGGTATTTTAAGAGAAAATGTTTTTTATCTTCAATCTTCTTAGTGTCACAAATATGACATATTCTTTAGTCTCATTGTGTTTTGAGAATTGTCCAACACCTAGTTTCACTATGCAGCTTGTGAGAGTTTGTTCTTATCTTAGCAATGTTGATTTTCTTCTTTACACTTGTCAAAAATGAGANCTTAGTGTCACAAATATGACATATTCTTTAGTCTCATTGTGTTTTGAGAATTGTCCAACACCTAGTTTCACTATGCAGCTTGTGAGAGTTTGTTCTTATCTTAGCAATGTTGATTTTCTTCTTTACACTTGTCAAAAATGAGAGGTGCTTTTGATTTTCTAAATTAGGGTTGGCCACCTACATGTACTATATTAATTTTATTTTATTCTCTAATTATTTATCACAACACATATTCTTCTTAAATTTAGATATGATAATATTTATAACATTATGTATATGATTACTTCTTCTTGTTGAACCTAGAGGCCCATTCTACAACCTAATATAGTTGATTCTACAACCTAGTATAGTTGATGTGTGATTTCATGCCTAAATTTAATGTGGAATTCACATGTGGGTATGTAAATTTAAAGGGAACGAAATTATGAAATATTGAAACGGCCCCTTACCGGGTGCTTGCAGCTTTTTGGCATAAGTCTTTTTCTCAACATTAATTTCGGAGCTTCTTCTCCTTCGACCCGGGCGGCTCTTTGGCCACAGTCGTTTTCTTGGGCGGCGCATTGCTATCAGTCTTTTTCGGGGACTTTGGGGGCGGGGGTTAGCGGACTAGCAGATGGCTTGGGGATGCAGCACTGGTGGGCGCTTTACGGGAGGCTTCTTCGCCGGTTCTTTAATCAATTAAACGGATCCGAATCTTCTGAAAATATTCGTGAGGGTCGAGGGATCTGGATCTCCAGATACAGTGAGTTTTCTCGACAACTGACCACGTGTGTCGCCAAGTTCTGCAGTGTCAACGCCTGCAATGGAACGACAAACTTACTAAAATTTTGTACACATTATTGCATCTTTGAAAGGACGAATATTTGATTCCAATTCATAACAAAAATAAACAGAGACTTATACCTTTGAGACCTTTAACGATCATCTCGGCATCCGTTTCGCATTTTCGGTCCTGGAACTTAACTTTGAACACGATCATCTGCACCATCACGCGCATAATTCACGTCAAAAAACCTCTAGAAAAATAACTTAAAATGAGAAAACGCGCATAATTCACGTCAAAAACCTCTAGAAAAATTAGAAATGAATAACGGCCGGCCTACCTTGGGCATCTTGTCAGCGGCCACAACGTAATAACCCTGGAAACCTTCTGGATGAAGTCGCTCTTCTCCTCTTCTGCAATCCCGTTTCGAAGAAGGTATTAACTTCACCTTAAATGAAGATGTATAGATGTTCAGAACACACATAAAAAAAACTCAGCGAATCCGGATACGATATAATATAAAAGCATGTTAACATTCAAGTTCACAATCAATTATTATTGTCAATATAAAATACTATTTCATTGTGGTCATCCAGCCATTTAAAGATTTAAAGCCAACGATATAGCATAAAATTATGTTTCAGTGAGAAGAGTTTAATCAACTTCGTTTTCACAGTGAGTCCCGACAACTGACCAGTTTTGTCGCCAAGTTCTGCAGAGCGAACGCCTGCAATGGAACGACAAACCTCACGTCAAAAAATCTCGCGCCTGCAAATAAAATAACAATCACGCGCAGAATTCACGTCAAAAAACCTCCAGAAAAATAAAATAAAATGAGAAATGACCAACTGCTGTCTTACCTTGGAAATCTTGGCTTAACTTGGGAATCTTGTCAACGGCCCAAATGTAATAGCCTTGGAAACCGCTTCTGGATGAAGTCGCTCTTCTCTTCTTCTTGTGGAAGAAGGTATTGACTTCACCTCGAGTAAAGGGGATAGATCAGAACTCAAATAAAAAAATTCAGCTGATGAGAATACGGATATAATTACGCCGAAAGTCGTATACCTATTGACAATGGGCACAATTAATGATCTTTTAACCTTATTTAACCTTAAACCCTAATCTGATGGCTATGCATTGAAGATGCTGGCATATTCTTAGTTGTCCTCTAAAATCAATGGGTCAGATTTATTGTTCATTACTTTTTTGCATTTATCAAGGTTTCCGTTAACATGTTTACTTATGTAATTGCCACGTTTAAATGATTAAGTAAAATTAAACCATAGCATCTAAATAAATGCTCACGTAACCATCAGGCTGCCACATCTGTAGTGAAATACTTCTTGTAACTTTCCAAACGGATTCTGATCATTTCGCTACCATTTCTATGGATTCTGATCATTTCGCTGCCATTTCTATAGCTTACAGAGAGGGTTGGATGCCGCGTACTCAATGCAATTAACCTGAATCCTTGGCTAACGGAGGAGAAAAATTATATAGTCTTTCGGCGTTTATCAGTCATAAATTATATATGACTGTGCTAGTATAAAAGTATGTTAATATATGCAATTTCCGAATCAATTATTATTGTCAAGATAAAATACTATTTCATTGTAGTAATCCAACCCTTTAAAGTCAACGATATGGTATAAAAGCATATTTAGCTGACAAAACTTTCAATCAACTTCGTTTTTTCTGTCGGAAGATTGTCACTCTATACATCAAAAGATATAGATTTTATCTTTTGCAAATATATAATTATTGGTTTTKTATTTTATCTTTGCACATATATGGTTTTTTATTTTAATGATGATTAACGTTAGGTTTTTTTTTTTTTTTATATATAATGATGAATAACATCCATTTSAGATGAGAATTGGTATATTTAAGCAAAGGTAAGAAATTATTTTGAKTTYTTTWAAATTGTATTTTTATTCTCAAAAAGTATTGAGAAAAGTGTTTYAAGATAAYCATAGTTTTGTCASRCATTTTTGAAAGGAAACATGAGAGGGAAACTAGACATAAACAAAAWTGTAATTAGTTGTGTATTAAAAAATGAAATAGAGTACATATAAACATTAAAAAATGAAATAGAGTACATATAAACACACAAAGCTTTGWCTGAAGATAGTCAAACTACCTTGATTACACAATCTACTTGGTTGATCAAATATATCAACYTCACACCAATCTAGGAAGCATCTGGTTGGAGAAAATCTCTCAAATCCAACTAGTTCCAACAACTTCCCAAAGACTACGAAACAAACTCGACATAGAGATGAACTCTACCTAATTATGGAAAACAATCATAAGAAACAAAAATATGATCACACCAAAGACAAGTGGGAGTTACATATTCCAACACTCCCCTTTAACTACTACTTGTCTTTACCTTCGTCCGGTCAGGTCTTCATCATCACTAAGTCTTTTGAATCAAAATAATGTCCGATCAACAAAGTCTATATCTGGTCCAACCTAGTACTTTATCTTTGTACCTCAACCATGCATCATGAAACTCTCAAAGTCCATATAAAGAAACAATCATCCACCGGAATGGGATGTCCTTCCATTACATGGTTGAATCAACCTCTTGATGAACTCCCCCTGAACGAAAATTCTAGATAGTGATTCCTTTATTTTTAACACATTGGTAGCAAGGAGTATGTAGCATGAATCTACTGAGTTCTCATTGCAAGAAATCTATGTTTTTCTCTGTTTTCGTTTGCAAGGTACGATCCCTTGGCCCCAACCTCTCCATAGTCCTCTTCACAAAACCATGGTGCGCTCATGGATCATATCACTATTGAGCGACTCTAGCAGGCCAAAATGACTTGTCTCATGTGCTCACCATAATAAAAATGAGGAAGCTATCGTCGTGTTGGTGGACTTCTCCATCAAGGAAATTACCGACTACCAGCAAGTTCCTGCATGAACCCTTACTCTCATTCCTCTAGAAATATTTGGGAGGAGAAGTGAGTGTCTCCCTCCTCGCTCCATACCTCAACTTCCTTATTGTTGACTTCCTCCTCGACTAAACCTCCACGCCATAGTTTTTTTTTCTTAACTCAGATTTTTTACTTCGATGGCTCTCTTTATGGTCGGGATGATGGAGACCTACCATACACTTGCACGGTGTTAGTTACAAGATGTATTATAATAAGAAGAAAACATAAATATTGCAACAAATTCCATCAGAACAACAAAATGTAGAGAACCACAACACCAAAAATGATACCTTTATCGATAGAAAGCAATTTTCACTTGTCTCTTTGAGGTGGAACCTCCAATAGAGCAACACTCTATTACAATAATTCTCAACACAAGACTCTATCGTGTCTCCTACTCTTATTTATACTAATTATATCTTCTAAAGAAAATTTTAGAGGAAGATATTTTTAGAAGCCGAATCTTCTATTAAGTCTTCTTAGATTAGACTTGTTCACATTATTGAATAGGACTTATTAACTAATGTAGGCCTTTATTACATGGAAATTATATTATTCTACTTACGTGAGGGGTTAGGTAGGTTCGGTCCCTGACATGCCCTTCCTCTTGAAGAAGGCTATTGTCCTCAAGGATTGAGATGATGAAATTATTGCAGAATAGTGGTCAACTCTCAAGTGGCATCTTATGGAGTTGTATCTTTCCATTGAACGAACACTTCCTTTGTGGTGTGTTGACAAAGACAACGTTCTAACTGATCCAATACTTCTTGTGGCTGCAACTAAATGGAACCTTCTTCATGCAACTGGGATACTAGTTTGAGTTTGTGTTACACATCAAATTCTTCACTTCGACGGTGTCACATTCTCATTGTTCTAAGAGTCGTAAGTGTTACACTTTTGTCTCAAGTGTCATAAATGTTGCATTCTCTTTCTATAAGTATCGCATCACGAACAACACCATGAAAAAACTTGCTACAAACCCTAAAACATGTTAGAAGAAGAAGCCCCATAATCTGACAATCAGAACAAATGTTTATCTATGGGAATTGCACATCTTGGTAACTTTTGGGAAGATCAATGCTCCTCTCCTCATACAGAGGGAGAATTAGTTCTCTTTTTCCATCTCGGGGGGAGCGTTGCAGCACTCTATTGCCCATTCTATGGGAGCATTGAGTTGGTTGAGGAAATCTTGGAAGAAATACCATTTTCTTTTAAAGATAACTATGGATGGATAAAATTGGTTTGGCTTGAATCTAACTCCAGGGATCCATATAAGGGATATATTTATCCAAGTGGATATCGATGGCTGTCCACCTTTTCCAACTAGCTCAAAACAAATTTCTGACAATTTTGGTAGTTTACTATTTTTAGCAGTTTTTAACTTGTGGGGCCATTTTGAGGGCCTAAATGAAGGTTTTTTGGGATCAAGCTTTTTAATGACATATAAATGCATGATTGAGCACCTAAAATGAATCTCCTCTATGATACCTTTTCAACAAGCTATCACGCGCCCCAAACAGAGATCGTATGCCAAAGTTATGCCCCTCGGAAGTTGATACACCAAACTACCCAAAACGGGGTCCACAAAACTGTTGGCTTTTCATCCTCCGGGGTTAGGGTTTTGGATTCTCTTTATGATAAAAAGGCCATTGGAGCCTCATTGTAAATTATGTTCTCACAGATGTGAGTATCCATCACATTTCTTGTCATAGATAAGAAACCACCATTCTAGCAAGTCTTTCACTATGTATTTTTACAGTCTTTGTACATTTTCGCTTATTAATAAAACAATGTGTACTATTGTATCTTTGTGTTTATGGTTGCATATTTGATACATTTTTGTTATATTATTGGATACCCGAGATATCTATGTACATTTATTTATTATATCACCTCTCTCATTTCATGCCAAAAATAATCTGGATCAGTGGTATCAGAGCAGGTTTCTCTTGATCATTTTTTTTTTCATGTCCCTGACGATGTCTGAGTATATAAAGTTGGGTCTCGAGATTTTCTCTCTTGAATAAAATTGCTCTCACATGGCCAAGAAACCCTCCATGGCCGAAGAAAATAAAAAAATGATAGAACATACAATTCTATCAATTTGTTGCTTGAGCAATCTCTCATGCGACAGAGGGACGAAATGATGGAGAATTTTTCCCACGTCCTTCAATTCTCGCCGATAGAAACAGACACATCTTCATCAAACAACCACTTTGGAAGAACCTCTCTTTTCAATATACAAGTTAATTTTGATATCCCTCTATTTGAAGGTCAGATAGATGTGAATGCCCTAGACAAATGGTTAAATCTATTAGAAGGTTATTTCTCTATTCATAATTACTTCGACAGGTAAAAGATCACCTTCTCACTCCTTAAATCTCTCCCCCATGTCAAACATTGGTGGGAAACTTACTAGGAGAAAAGTTCCACGGAGGAGTTTGGAATATATGGGACCGATCCCACTTGGTATTTTTTTGTGGATGTGGTGAAGGGTCGGTATTACCATGTTGGAAACTATGAGGACCAGTACATGAGATGGACCACACTGCGGCAAGAGAGGGGCCAAGCAGTTCCGGAGTTCACCGATACCTTCCATACCTTGCGCACCAAGCTGGGTATCAAAGACTCCGAACGACATTTGGTTTTGAAATACCGTGGTGATCTATACAGATACATCCAAACTGAAATGGATTTTCTTGACATCTCATCACTCGATGTTGCTTATCGATATGTTGTTAAAATCAAGCAAAAATTTAAGCACCAGAACAAATGGGAGTTTGGGTCTGCAAATTTGCAACAACCAAAGTATGATAAATACAGACCTATCAAATAGTCTCTCGAAGACCATTCCAAGCCATAGGAAAACAAGGTTCACAGGAAGACAAAGAAGGACACCAGAAAATAGTGTGATTTCCACAAAATCCCCTGGCACAACACCGAGGAATGTCGCTCAAAAAATTCATCGATGGTCGAGATCAATGAGAAGAATCCGAACCTTGATTCAAAATCTAATTATGAAAATACTGGTAAAAGATAGATCATCCACATAGACCCCACTGCTATTGTCGCGACCGCAACAATTCGACCAGAAGAACCAACAGATCTTAAAGATGGGGAGATCCTTTTTCATTCACAGATGTGGGTGAAGGGGAACCCACTTCATTTTATTGTTGATAGCAGAAGCCGGAAGAACCTCATCTCAACAAAGGTCATCAAATAGTTGGGATTGTCGACAACACCACACCCACAGCCATACAACATCGAGTGGCTTCACCAGGGACGAGATCTTTGTGTTAGCGAATAATTTCGATTGTCATACGGAATCCATCCCTTCAAGGATGAGGTATTATGTGATGTTTCCCCACTGTATGTATGTGTTTTTCTCTTGGGCCAACCATATATGTGGAAGAGCCATGCTGTTTATGAGTCCTGACCCTGCAGTGTCATTGTTTCTCTAGGGGGTCATCTCTACAAAATACTAGATGTAGTTTAGACTAATGTTCCACCTAAACAATGTCGCAAGGTAGTATCTCATAATACAAAATTTAGCTTCTTCACCATTTGTTGAAAAGGTGAATAGAAGGACACTGCAACCACTACAGCCTCGGCCCAAATACCTTCTATCCAACAGAAGCAGGTCAACAAGATTGCAACAAAGTGTAAATATTCATGTTGAACACAGGCATCTCATGTAGCCATACTGGTTAAAATAGTACAACCCTTCCAACCACATGTTCATGAAAACCTTCAACAAGCTAAGAAACACAACTTCTCCAACAAAGCAAGCAACTCATCCAGTTGTAGATTTAGCAAACACTTTTCCCTCTCCCCTGGGCACTTAGCGCAATGGATACCATTTATTCCTAAGGAGGGATGCTTGATCCAGGTGGATATCGATGGCCACCCACCTTTTCCAACTGGCTCAAAACAGTTTTTTGACAATTTTTGTAATTTACTATTTTTAGCAGTTTTTAACTTGCGGGGCCATTTTGAGGGCCTAAATGAGGGTTTCTCAATATTGAGATTCTAAATGATATCCCAATGAATAATTGATACCCCAAAATGAATCTCCTCGATGATACCTTTCCAAAGAGCTATCGTGTGCCTGAAACAAAGATCGTATGCCAAAGTTACACCCCCAGGAAACCAATACACCAAACTACACAAAACGGGGTCCACAAAACTGTTGGATTTTTATCTTACAAGGTTAGGGTTTGGGATTATATTTATGATAAAAAGGAATTTGGAGCCTCATTGTAAATTATCTTCTCACGGATGAGAGTATCCATCACATCTCTTCTCAGAGATAAGTTGCCACCATTCTAGCGAGTCTTTCACTCTATATTCTTATTGTCTTTGTAAATTTTCGCTCATTAATAGAAAATTGTGTATTATTATATCTTTGTATTTATGGTTTCATATCTGATACATTTCTATTATATTATTGGACACCCGAGATATCTCTGTACATTGCTTTATTATATCTCCGCTCTCATTTCACGTCAAAAATAATTTGGATCAGATATCATAACTATTGGAGCCATATCCTCAACTAATCCCAAATATGCCCAAGGTAGTTGAACCTCTCAAACCTTATAAATCGAGGCATTCCCATGGTGAAAAAGGAGGAGAAAACCAACAAAACATTTTTATTTTGATTGTGGATCTTTCGAGTAAGGGTTGGACAAGAAGGACTTGGAGAGGTTGCTACAACATCATCTAAAGATTGTGAGTTTCCTTTTGAAGTTCCCATTAATATACATGGCCTATTTCCTTCAAGTATTTTTTTACATGTGTTTGTCTATTCTTCTATTAATCTTCAAATATCAATTGATTTTATCTAATCCATTAGAGTAGGAGAATAGTCATTTGTTTCTTGTTGTCCACTGCATGTACTGTTTAGAGCTCTCGGATTGGAGTATCTTGGACAAACGTCGTAAATGAGGTACATCATACTTCCCCTCATTCTCTCTTTTTCAATTGATAAAATGAATCTATAGGAATGGTACTGTCCAAATGTGATTTTGTGTCTTGGTAAAGGGGTCTGTAATCCAAGGGAAAGTTCACATGTTCGCAGGGGAATATTTCCATAATAGAAATTGGTGACTCCACTAGGGATACAAATTTTCTGTTTTTTCTTTCCTTGGTTCGTTCGTGACCTTTGCTTATCCTTAGGTCGTATTTGTTTATCTAATCTATCTTTATATTTTTTTTTCTTTGTTGAGTTGTCTCACAGAGCCTCTTACTGAATCTTATTGAGTTACTAAGCCTTTTAAATTTTGCTAAAACTTTCCTCAGAAGTAGCACCCTTCTGCATTTCAAGTTAGAGCATTGTTTCTTAATCAATGCTCCCCTAGAGTCTACTAGGGAGCGCTGTAGTGCTCTGATGATTTGGTTACTAGAGCGTCGATGTTTCTTTCTTTGAAAAATTGTAGACTTTCTTTCTTGTTGAATAAAGTCTTTGGATTTGTTTCTCTAACTCAGATATTATTCTGTCATATCTTGCCCTTTGTTTGACTCAAACTTGCTACCTTTCATTCTTTTAGTCTTTATTCAGTTTCTGTTGTCTTTCCTTATTGAAAAATCGACCGTTCTCTCTCAAAATTGGTGTCTTTTCGCCACTCTTCTCAATTATCTAATTGATTGGAGGTTTTTCACAAGGAAGGTCATTGATCACAGTATTGTTTTATTTATCTTTGATCCCTTACTCAATTTAGGGAGACTATCAAGTCTGACTTTTGGTTTCTTAGTTTTTTTCTTTGAGTGAATAGTTTGGTAGTTGCTTTTCGTTCAGTCTCTTGTTTATTGCTGAGAATGTATTTGTTTTTGCATTGATTGCTTCTTACTTTTGCAAATCACAATAGTGAACATTTTTCATTATTAGTGAAAGAACGAAGCATTAGACGAACATTTTAGTTTGCATTCATGATCAAACAAAGAAATAATTGTATGCATTGGTTTTGATATTGAAAACGTCTTCTTTATAATTTGGAAATTGTTGAAATTCTTGTTGAGAACAAAATAGTATAAAATTTTGCATTCTTGAGTGTTTGTTAGTGACAAAAAAAAAATACTTCTCCTTCATGTAGCTAGAAGTTCATTGAAAAAAAGTTTGCATATCATTACTTTTAACCTTTTTTTTTAGTCAATTCTCAAACATCAGTAGTTTCACTATCATTCACCCTTGTGTAACGAACTACCATGAAAATCAACGCTATTTAAAATTGAACTAGAAACTTTTTTTTTTGGATATTTACACCAACAATAGACTAGGACTAGAGCTTTGGAATAGGTTGTGAGAATAATTCTCCAAATAATTCAAGACAAACTCAAAATCTTGTGATAAGGAGAGAAAATCCAACCTTCATATAAACATAGTTGAGATCCCCCTCTCACACAGGGGTGAAACACGAGGCCATGTGTGGGAGAGCAATGGAGATTATACCTCTGATTCTTAACCAATTGTAGTAGTATGATCATATATTGGGGGTTCTTCTTCAGGATCAACTGTTTTCATTTGGTCTCATAGCTTTGTTAATTTCAAATATATTCAGGATCCTCTGGAGTTTACTGGTCCATTTTTCTTCAGTTCTCTTGAAGAATTTCAGACTTGATATCCTGTCGATATGTTAAGACTTGACTGTCGACTATACCCTCCCAGAGGCTGACTACAACTTGGTATCCTTATTGTCCATAATATTTAGGGTCCTTACACGACGTGATATTTAAGGGAAGTCTTTGTTGTACCTGGAAAAGACGTTGGTAAAACTCACTCGGGCTCCCTGGAGGGTAACCCACGGGTAAAACCATGAGAGAACCTGCACCAAGGTGTAAGTTTGTTAATTATTCCACCAACATAAATGGT
Source organism: Picea sitchensis (assembly GCA_010110895.2). Classification (NCBI taxonomy): domain Eukaryota; kingdom Viridiplantae; phylum Streptophyta; class Pinopsida; order Pinales; family Pinaceae; genus Picea; species Picea sitchensis. Next base: position 102,750 of record SNQJ01S0054283.1, on the reverse strand, counting down.
CCACCCTCTTATATCATATCCCCTTCCCAATTTGATCACATGATGTTGGATTTCATCACCAACTGGTACGTTCATTAAGAGAAGATCTTATTTTGTTTGTTGGTTTTATAGATTTCTTAGTGAGTGTTGTTTCTTTACTTTAGTTGTCCTTAAAATTTGCACTGTGGTCGATAAAGGTCTTCGTAGATCATGTAGGATGCAAGGTTTTCCTCCAGAAGGCTACAAACCCTTACCTCCTAACTCACCTAAATACACTTACCGTGAAGAGCTCAAACACCATTCAAACGTTGGGTGTGATGCCACTCCTTTGCTAGAAAATAATGCGAGAGATTTAGTTTCATTTCATGAAGGTTGCACCCTTCTTGTAAAACTGAATTTGGAAATTTCTCATGATCCACTCCTTGTCCAAGTGGACTCCTTAGGTAACATTATAGTAGAATATCACCCTATCCTACCATTAAGGCCATATAATCAACTAGATATGGAACTGAGACAAACAAATTTCAAAAAAGAATACACTACCCCTGTCTGCTCTACTGAAATGGTGGTTCCACAAAAAACTCTTGTTCATTCTATATGGAGAACTCCATCAGGTCAAGATCTTTATGAAAAAATTAATTTTGATAGGCCACTCTTTGACCCTCCACATACATCTACCATCATCGGTGTAGATGCAGGACTGTCAGGTCAGCATATGCATCATCTCATCTAACAAACGGTCAATATCACTACCACTTTAGGAAAAGTTCAAAGTGAAAGAAGAGTCGTATTACCTAGTCATTTGAAAAGTACCCTGATGGTTACACCTACCATCCCTCTTCAAGAAACAACTTCATATACTCCACAAAACCTCATTGGGACATCTTCACATCAAAGGATGCAAAACCTTTCCGCAAAAAAAAACCTAACTATGGGAAAATCCCTATCGGGGGGGACCGTACTTCGGCGCACAAATTATGACTAGGGAAAATTCCATTTTACCAGTCAAATCGTAGTTGCTACCCCACCGATGGCAGGGGGACCATTCCAACCTTTGTTTACTAGAAACTTGTCACAAACCTGGGGACCATCTCAGGGAGGAATTTTTCATCAGACACATAATCAAATTCCAACCCAAAAGGACGTATCTTAAATCCCAATCCTCTTGGATTGCATTCTAGACAACCCTTCCCAGGGGTCCCAAATCCCACTTAGGGTCCTCAAGGCCAACCATCCTTTCCTCCTTAGGGAATAATTCCTTACCCTCCTCAAGGTCAACCTAGTTACCCTCCTTAAGGGAAAACTAGTTATCCATCACAAAATAATCAAGGTAACTATCCTCCCCTAGGTTACACTGGTTATCCTCCCCAGGGCCAAATGGGTTTCCCCTCTCCTTTTATGAAAATTCCTCAACAAATGAATCCTACTTTTGTTGGTCAAAATTAGCATCATATGGGAGGACTCATTGGCTACAATTATCCACCACAATAAGTTTACGGTCCTACTAATGTTCCTATGCCACACCAGTATAATCTTCAAGTCAATAGACGGTTTCCATTTTTATCCACTCTAGATCTACCATATCTATCAAGATTAACTAATGATCCCATATTACACTCCCCTTTATGGTCAATCATTCTTGTCAAATTACCTTCTGATATTCCAAAATTTGACAAAAAACTTGGTGAAGACCGTAATGACCATGTTATGACTTTTCATCTATGGTGTTCATGAAATTCACTAATGAATGATTCTATTTGTTTACGTCTTTTCCAGCATACACTTATGGTTCAACATATAAATGGCACATTGAATTACAACACGAAACATTTCAAGATTTTAATTCACTTGCCATGGGTTTTCTCACCCACTTCCAATTACCTATCCTCTACGAAACTGACACATAACGTTTGACCTACCTTCTTCATACCAACTTTGTGCATATTTCTGATCATATTAACGAATGAAGATGATAATGATGGTTAATCAACGCAACCATCCCAAACCAATTATTGGTTGAATGGTTTACCAAATCTCTTTTACCTTCTATTGCTCGTGACATAGCCATGGGTGGTGTCATTATGGAAGAGGAATCCATTGCTCGTGCCCAGTATCTGTATTTGGTTTATTCCCAATCTAGTACTTTGTATGAATTGATTCCAAATTCTCCTTGTACATCAACCGATCCATCAAAACCATCCTCCACTGCTCATTCAGATGGAGTTATTGGTTGCTTCAAAACCCAACCCGATTCACAGTCGACTGACATAACCAATCATTCAATAACTTCCCTAGCTATCGGGTCGAATCCACTCTCATTGAACTCCTCCCTAATTCAAGTATCTGAAGTGAATGCAGTTCAATTTGCTTCTCCACAACATTCAGAGGGGGGAAATAAAACTAAAAATAAAACCAAGAAAAACAAAAATCAAGCCAAAAATCCAAAAACACAATCACAACCACCTACTACTGAGAAGAAACTAGAGCGAAAACAAAATTTCCATGTCTCATTTGTGTTGAAAATCACTACATAAGAGATTGTCCCCATTGGGATGAAGTTACTAAACTTTTTCAAGGAAATTCTCAACCCGCTGTATTGACACATCCTTTTCCACAGCAACAGTCACTGGTTGCACAAAATCCTTCACCTCCAACAGAAAGTAACATAAATCATCCGCTTAACGAGGAATCTTTATTGAGTGCACACATTTACATGTTTAATGGGATAGATTTCATCACTTTTACTAAGACATATGACACACCACCAAGTAAACCCGATAAGGAAAAAGCAACTACTAGAACTACACTAGTTCCACAGTCAAGTTAATATCCTGAATGGTTAATATGATTTGATCATGATATTGCAGTGGAAAGATGCCCCTTTCATATGGCATGCAACTGCTCAATGCTCATTTGATGATCTCAAGCATGCTTTAATGAACACATCGCTTTTGCATCCACCCACTTATGTGAAAGATTGCATCCTTTATTTGGCTACCTCAACTTCCACTATTGTTTTTGTGTTAGTACAAGAGGATGATGATGACACCAAACATGTTATCTACTATTTGAGTAAGATACTATCAGGTCCCGAACTCCGATATTCACATGTTGAAAAGTTGGATTTGGAATCAGTTATTTCCATCCAAATGTTTTTCCACTATATTCTGTTACACACTACCATGGTCATTGAAGACTCGAACCCCATGTACGAAATCTTGACTCGTCAAGTACTTGGGGGAAAATATTCTAAATGTATCATCATTATCCAAGAATTAGATCTCGACCTTGCCAAATCCAAAGCTAAGAAATCACCGGTTTTTGAGGAAATAATTTGTGATCTTACACATACTAATGAGAATATTGAACCTAGTGATTCCCTTCCCAATGAATCCATGTTCCTCATTAGTATGTCCAATACTTGGTATGGATATATTCTTCTCTATCTCCAAACCCAACGTTTTCAACCTAGCATTTCATGTGACGAACAACGTCGCATTAGAAACCATTCAAATATCTGCCTTATAATTGGTGACACCTTGTACTATCGTGGAATTGATACTGTCTTACGACGTTTCTTAACCCATGAAGAGACTGAACAAGTTTTAAATGGCTGTCACCTTGGAGCTTGCGGTGGTCATCTTTCTGGGATGGTTACAGCCCAAAAAAGCTTACATGCCGGTTATTTTTGGCCTTCCATATTCAAAGATTGCATTAAGGCCGTTAAAAAATTCCCACCTTTTCAGATATTTCATAAGAAAGAACGTACCCACCCAAATCCACTTCATCCCATTGTCGCCATCGACCTCTACCTTGGAGCTTGTGGCGGTCATCTTTCTGGGATGGTTACAGCCCAAAAAATTTTACATGCCGGTTATTTTTGGCCTTCCATATTCAAAGATTGCATTCAGGCCGTTAAAAAATTCCCACCTTTTCAGATATTTCAGAAGAAAGAACATACCCACCCAAATACACTTCATCCCATTGTCGCCATCGACCTCTTTTCCAAATGGAGTATTCATGCAATGTAAGCCTACCTCAACCGAGTGCACAGTTATATTATCATTGTCATCAATCATTTCACTAAATGGGATAAGGCTATGCCTACATTCCTTAATGATGGACAAACTGCAACACATTTTATTTTCAATGACATCATCACTCGATTCAGTGTCCCACAAGCTATTGTAACTGATCATGGATCCCATTTCTAAAACCAGATGACGGGTTAATTGCGCACCAAGTTAGGTTTTCTCCATGAAGATTCATCCCCCTACTACCCTCAGGAAAATGGCCAATTTTAAGCCATAAGAAAAGTTCTGAAAGCCATGATTCAACGCATGGTGAGATTGAACAAAACCTCTTGGAATTTTCAACTCTTCTTCGCACTATGGCATTATCGAACTTCAGTTAAAACCTCCACTGGATTTACACCATTCTAGTTGGTATATGGGATAGAAGTGGTATTACCAATTGAATGTGAGATTCCCTCTTTGAATCTTACCATAGAACTCCTACTCCATACTTATGATGAAGAGGAATGATTTTTATATCTAACAAAGATCTATGAAACCTATTTTGATNTGAGGAAGCTTGCACCAAGGTGTAAGTCTATTAAGAAGGCCTCCAATGTAACTGATTAACCAACTCATATCCTATCCCCTTCTCAATTTGATCATGCGACATTGGATTTCATCACCAACTAGTACGTTCATTGAGAGAAGGTATTGTTTTCTTGTTGGTTTTCTAGATTTTTTAGCGAGTGTTGTTTGTTTACTTTAGTTGTCTTTAAAAATTGAGACTGTGGACGATAAAGGTCTTCTTAGACCATGTAGGATGCAAGGGTTTCCTCCAGAAGGATATGAACCCTTAACTCCTAACTCACCTGAACACACTTACCGTGAAGAAGTTGAGAATCATTCAAACAGTGGGAGTGATGCTACTCCTTTGCTAGCAAATCCTAAGAGAGCCTTAGTTACGATTGAGGAAGGTTCCACCCTTCCTGTTAACCCATCTTTGTCCATTCCTCTCGATCCACTCTTGGTTCGAATGGAATCCTTCGGTAACATTGTAGTAGAATATTATTCTCGTCTACCATCAAGGCCATATAATCAATTGGATATGGAATCAATGCAACATAATTTTAACGATGAATACACAACCCCTATCTGTTATGATGATATGGTAGATCCACATCAAACTCCTATTCATTCTGTATGGAGAAATCCATCAGGACGAGATCTTTACGAAAAATTTAATTTTATCTGACCACCTTTTGACCCTCCACATGTCTCTACCACCGTTGGTGCAGAGGAAAGACCATGAGGTCAGCTCATCACCCATCCCGCTGAACCAATAATAAATATAGATACCACTTTGGGGCAAGTTCATAGTGAAACAAAGGCCGTGTTACCCAGTTAGTTTCAAAGTACCTTGACAATTACGCCTCATATCCCTCTTCAAGATACAACTTCATATACTCCACAAAATCCTATTGGGACATCTTCATATCCCGGAATGAAAAACCTTGCCACACGCTTGAATCCATCTGTAGGTCAAATCCCTAC